>JAYDZF010000006.1:10408035-10419837 GCA_034509105.1 Microcambeva barbata | reverse complement strand
ACTGCCAGGAATGACATTTACATTTTTAGCAGGTGCCTTTATCCAAAGCGACTTACAGTACAGTTACAGTATACAGTTTGAGTAATGAGGGTTAAGGGCCTTGCTCAAGGACCCAACAGCTGATACCTAGCAGCGGTGAGATTTGAACCGTCGTCCTTCAGATTACTAGTCCAGTACCTTAACCACTAGGCTGCGGCTACTGACAATAATGATTTTTTGTTGAAAAGTTGAATACTTTTCTTTTACATTTTAGAAGCTTTGAATAATGTATTCAAATTATCAAGTAATATAAGTAATTAATTAAATAAATAACATCTCTCTCTCTTTATGGTTCCTTAAAATGGTAAAAAGTGAAGAAAAATGCATCACAAAGAAAGTGACACTGGTGTCATTCATCTTGTTGAATTTCTTAATGAGAGGTAAAAAAAAAAACCTTTTTAAAGAATCCTGGTATACACTCTTGATAATTAACTTTAGATTTGTAAACTATACTGATGACATGTTGGAATTTGTTGAAGATCGGTAACTTGTTCCAGGTGACTGCACATGAAACTCACCTGGCACTGCATTTCTGTGTTGCTCTTCTCTGTCCTCCTCCCCTTCTGAGAAGCTGCTGTCATCATTCATGCGGAATCCCTCGTCTGCACTAAAGTTCTCCAGCAGCTGGCTCATGCCTTGCCTTTTGGCATCCTAAAACGGTTAAACAACCCAGTGAACACGCTTCTTCACACTGACACATTTACACATTACTGTTCACACACGAATTTGTGACTGCTTACACACCGATTGTGCTCCTCTTACCGACAGGTGTATTTATGCAGATTTATTCATGCACAAATTATTTCCTGATTACAGGAATCCTTAACATGTTTATTCTTGTGTCCATCTGGATTATAGCATTTCCTGAAAGCCTAACATGAATTATGGAGACAGAAGTTTCACCACTGCAGACGATGCATACTTTTACTACTGCATTTGCCTTGGAGGCAAAGCACTGATGAGAAATGATGTGTGGGTGGATGTCTTAGTTCTTTATCCATTTCCTTGCTCGGATCAGGAGTTTCCCACCACACCCCCACTGATTGGGCGGTCAATGTTTTTTGCAACACCTTGATGAAATCCATAATACTGCAGGTGACCGCTTCTGGGGAAATCTTTTTTAAAACGACTGACTCTTATATTTAAATAATGCATGATTCAGCTTGTAAAATATCCAGCCAAGCCCATCTTAGTTTTATTTGTGATGAGAGTTAATGTGCTCCTGATAATTCGAATAAAACAAGATTGCAAAATCTCTATATACTATGAGTTTTTATGGGTGCCATGATGCCAAGTCAGTGAGATCAAATGCGTCATAGTATCAGAACAGCGAAACATGCCGTGTTCTCTAGCACAGTTGTAAAAGAACGATGTTGCTTCATTAAACAATTTCTCCTCTGAACTAAAAACATGAGTGCAACACTAGTCAAGTTACTATTAAAAAGATAAGACTGGTGTGTAGCATGGTAGTGCAGTGAGTAGCGCTGTAGTATCAGAGCAAGAAAGTCTTGGGTTCACTTTCCTTTCTGTGTGGTCCAAAAACATAAGGGACTAATTCAAGCTAATAAATAGTGTGAATCAGATTAAGATGGAGGTGTTGTAAACGGTACTACCACTGTATATCTAAAGGCCCAGAGTTCTAACACAAAATATGAATATATCTACAAATAATGGACATTTTGTTGCTACCTGTCTTGTTGCTACCTACAAAAGATTTAAAGTAAGCATACTCATTTCTGTAAAGCGTGACAGTGAGTGCATCAAGGCTTGGGTTGCTTTTATACCTTAAAGCCAATAAAGTGGCAGTAACTACAAGTTCATTACCAACAAAATTGTTATCAAAGAGTTTTATAATGGCCTTACAACTCACAATCACACTCGTTCAGTGACATCATGCACACAATCACCATGTCCTTATTTTGACTACAGCGCACTAGTCTTTCTAGTGACTAATAAAACCAGATGTCTTCCTTGTAAGAAGCCAAAAATGCTAAAATGATGTTAAACCTAACCAAAGAATAACTCCATTCACTCATTATAATGCAACCACTCACTCTATTTTCATTTTGAAATCTAGTCCAGTATTTAAAATACTGTATTTAATGTAGCTACAACCAACTTAAACATGCTTCCCCAGCTATAGCAGTTCAACCCGCACCACCTGCCAATGCCTTATGTTCAACCCCTCTAGAGCATCACCTAACATATGTTCGCATCCTTAAGATTGCAAGTGCTCGAGGACTACCCGTCAAGTGTCTCGCTAACTACACAACATGTAATAACTCCAATCATGCCAGCTGCTCTGCATTATAAGTTCGACATGCATGTCTATTCCATGGCCACACCCACACATCATGAATGACAACAAAACCATAATATACTATGCTTTTCTACTGGCTTTTGTGTACCAGAAGAAAATGCACACCCTTTCTGAGTTTTATGTGAAAATTTGGTTTTGGTTAAATTTGATTTGAACTGGTTAGCCCATTGGCGACCAGGAACCTGTTAAAAAAAAAAACAACAGTCACACAACAAGCTCACCAATCCGTAGATGAGATTTTCTACCATGGCTCACAAAGCTCATACAGTAGGAAGTCAACCAGCTTATCAAACAACAAAACAGCCAAAGAACGATGCACCAGCACAAGGGCAAAAAAGTCTAACTGAAACTTTGGGTATTTATAGTTTCATCTATGATTACCTTTTATTCTCCATGAATGAATTATAGCATGGATAATAAATAATAATAATAAGCCAGTTTACAGTTTCATAATCATTCTTTATCAACTGAAGTTAAGAGGAGTCATGCACATCACTGATTATATGAATAAAATATGCCTATTCGTTTATATATAAAAAGAAATACATAGAACAAGAGTCTACAAACCTTTCCATAAAGTGTATACTCTTTCCCAGTTGTCCTTTTGGATGGATGTGGAATAGATTTTAGCACCCCGGTTTGATGTAAGCTGTTCTCCTGAGAAACTCCCCTCCACTTGAGCCCACTTGGTCTCTTCTGCACCAGGTGATCATTCCTGTCTTTAGTGTGCATTGTTGGCCTACAGGGGGCCCTTTTTCTGTGCTTCACCTCTGCCTTGGAGAGCATCACATTCACAGACCCTAGAGAGTGTAGGTAGAAAGTTGGAAAAACTGCTCCTACGAATTTTAAGCATTTTAGGTTTTCTCTTTTTGCATTGCTATATTCTGCAGTAACCTTGTCAATGATTTTTTTTAATTAATACAACTTACCTTGTCTGTCCTTCTTGCTCCTGCCATTCTGTCCAACAGCTTGCTTTGCTATGGTGGAAGGTCCACAAGCCCCAGGCAGTTGTGATTTAAAAGATAGATTCTTGATGTCCTCTGGCACTTCTTCGATATCATAGATGCCATCATCTTCCTCCTCTGTGGAATAAAGGATCGACTAAATGGACTGACATTCTGAGTGTGCTTTAATACTCTAAGGGTATCAGAGAGGCAATTAGTGTAAAAGCCCTGCAATGATACTTCTCGATGAATGATTTGTTCAATACTTAAGAGGGTTCACATTAGGGGAGCCAAATGTGGCTGTACTTGTCAACGTTCACAAGACCTGTAGGAGGCCAAGTCAATGACAGGTTTGACCACTAAGCGTGTATTGACCACCCACAACTCTGTAGCTGTCCTGTCTCTGGCCCTAAACCACATACACACATGTTTAAGTGTCACAGATCCGGGCAGGCATTTGCTCACTGCGGACGACGTGTCTCACATAGAGCAGAGATGGCACGATGGTAAGTGTCGAGTGTCAACGCAGTGCCAACACTTCTCACTTACACTCATCAACACTCTTGCATGTCTGTAATACGTAAAAAGTATAACCTGTGAGGTAATTAACATATCGCTAACATCAGAGCTGAAACCGATCTGGCTCACGTTTACATTTATTACTTCAGGCTCTTATGTGAGTTAAGTATTTATAAAACCCTACAGCTGACTACCTCAGACGATTTGTTTGATATTTTAAAAGCAATGCAAGGCCAGGTAGTTTTACAGCTCGGGTTTTAGAGACGTGCCTGAATAGAAGTTGTTCATATATTTTTAACAGTCTGACAGAAGAGCAGAGATGTCAAAGGTCTGCTGGTCTACATGGCAGGATACATCTCATTTTCTCTTCAGATAGATCAGAACTTACCTGGCTCTGACAACTCGCTGTCATTGGAAGAGCTGTCCTTTCCTGTCACATCCAGCTTGGAGTTGTTTAGGGGCCTGGTAAGTACCATCTGCTGTGCCCGGTTTTGCATGTGAGAGGTGGCGTGGTCCAGGTTAATCTTTGCCTTCCGCCCTCTCTTCATCATTATTTTTTGCCTTTCTGAACTTTGATAGTCTCCTGTCTCAGTAATCACTGTGGAATTTGTACAACAACTAATCAAAAACATGACATTTATTATTTTAATATTTCCATTAACCACTTAATTATGATTGTTGACCTGAGGCAGGCCCCATGGAAACTGATGGTAAAGAAAATACATCAGACACAAGGCATCAGTCCATGTTGCTCTCGATCCTTGCCGGTCTCCATGGACATTAAGTATTAGGAAGCTTTTGAAGCTGTGTGACATTAACCCTACTTGGAACACCACTGTGATGCTCATTCATTACTAAAATCAAATTATTAATAGAGTCAATGGGGGAAAACAAGTTGCTCAGTGGCCACACATTTCCAAAGATCTAAGCTGATGTCATCACAGAATAAATTTTATTTGGAGTGTATAGCGTCTGTTATGCCTGTGCCACTGATTAATAATAATACTATACATACAGTTTATCCAACATTACATTTTGAAAGATAAGTTGTTTATCAGTTGCAGAACCTTCCTCATTACTGATCAGCAGAATCACATTACACATTGAAGAGTTGAGGTGAATCATTTTAAAAGTCAGATATCTGTCAGTTCTTAAAGTATATGTTTCTGTTTTTTTGTCTACTGTTGGCAGTTAACTGAGGTTTTATTGTTTGTTTAGATTTTTTACGTATGTGTACCTGTGTCACTATGGCGTCCCGTTGTGTTACCATGATTCTGCTCAGCAGTGCTGTCTGTCCTGGATCCTCGCTTGGTGTTGGCCTTCTGTTTAAGTTGGGCCATCTTGGAGCCCAGCAGTCTTGGCCGGCCTCTCTGTCTACAGGGAGCCTTTGTTTAAAAATGGACAAGAGAAAAAGAAAGAAATAAGAAAGTGTACAAGATAGCATTTATAATTGGGAGGTAAAACGTAGTAATAGTTTGTCCCCTGATGCACATTTTGGAGATCTGGTGAACTTGACATGGTTTACTGTTCTATTTACTCCTAAGGGATTGATGGACATACCTGTCCGGTACTGATGTGATAGGTGTTACTGACTGTCCTCTTTTTCTTTGTTTCCTTGTCCCCTCCTCCAGCCAGATCTTCTTCTGTACCAAGAAGGCCTGGCCCTGCTCCCACCAACCTGTCCATCAGAAAGGAGAGAATTCATAAGAGGAGTGGTGAGCAGGGGATGAAAAGGAGAGATCAGAGGAGAATGCAGGCCTTGCCTTCTCTCCGCGTGGCTTTCTAATAACCCTCTTTTCAGCCTTTGATGAATAGAGAGGCAGGGGCCCCTTTTCCTGGCGCATGCTTGAAAAATTGGGATCTGACAGCAAACAGTGAAATATCTGACCAAATCACCAGTTGCAGAACCTTCCACTCATAATTTTGTTTGTTCTTTCTTCTCTCTTGTATCTCGCTCTTTTTTTCACTTTGTCCTTCAGCACCAATGGTTTTAGGGGTTTGGATTCCAGCATTACATTAATCCTCCTCCATATTATTACCATATCAATGCATCTTTTCCCTACACAAAGGCACACAATTCAGTGGCCTTCGGCAGGGCTACTGAGAATGAGTGAGCGAGTGAGTGAGCGAGCGTGTGTATGGCTGCCAGCCATCTACAAGACCTATTAAAGTGAAATTGGGTTGGGCCTACACACATGCCATGCGGCCAATGCTTGGGCTCTCATTCTCGTTTTGTGCGTGTCAATGGTTTTTTTTTTCTCCCCTTAGCAGCAGGCAGCCACTTCAAAGCCACCACAGGCTTGCCTTAGTCACTGCTCAGAGGGCTGGGGTGGCTTGTCAGCCAGCCTGTCAGTTATGCAAGATTGATTGGCGGGCAAGTGTCAGAGGCTATAGTGGCATGTTGTTGGTGAATGCCAAGCTGCTGGCAGAGTGACAAACAGACAAACGGTGCCAGTGCCCTATATACGAAGGCTTTCTGTATACACTAAACATCAAATATACTCTTGTCTTCACTAAATAGCAGCATAATGTGGTGAAATTGTACACTATGTGACATAAACAAGAACTAAATGATGAAACCGCGTACGTTTTTGCATGATCAATGGAATATGAAGGGAATCCATGAGATGCCCAAGCATTCTGTGACAATGTCAAAATGAATGATTGGTCCTCTTCACTGGGTGGAAAGGGTGGCGTCCATTCCCCCCCCTGTCAATCAGGTAAACACTGGGTAATCATGTCCATATGTCAGCTTGAGTAAACAGAACAGGGCAGGCAATGCTCTTTAGCAGTTATTTCTATTTTCTTTGTTATAAGCCATGACGTGTTTCATGCCTGTCAGAGTAAGCCTGTGTGTAGCAATTCAACATGACTAAATTAGGGCAGAATATTGAAAACAAAAAAAGGAATGAAAAAAGATGCATTTGCATAACACTATAAAATATCTCAGAGGCACGGCAGAAAGAAATTGCAAGCATGAAGATATGCATGCACCACAGGCCACATTAACTTAAACTGCCTGTATGAAGCACAGTGTCGGCTGTGTTGTGCATTTCATTTCCAATAATCTTATAGCACTGACTTTCAGTCCTTTACCCTGGCTATTGCTGTCAAATAGTATCAGTGTCCCCTGTAACTAAAGCCCATGCCTAAGCTCTTTCACCCAAGAGCCAGAAGGATGCATAAAAATGAGAGCCTGGAGAGTCTGCCAGTAGATACATGACCAGGACTGACAGAACAATGAAGAAAGAGCACGGTAAGCTATAGCCAAAACTGTTTCTTTCTTTTGCTAACAACCGATTTGATTTAACTCATATTTTTCTCTTAAATGCTGTAACAACTTAATTTCCCAGGGAATAATAAAGTTTTATATTATTTAATATTTGGCTAAAAATGTATATGGTTAAATAAAATGTGTGTGTTTATGGAAGCTTTCCTGAGTGTCTATATTATTTTTTCAAATCTGCCTAACTGATGATGTTCATCCATCACGATTGATCATGACCATGGATGGCTTCATGGCAAGGTGTGCGTCTTTTAACATTACAAATGATGACGTTTTTAAATATCGTTAACCTGCTCCAAATGAATTACAAACACCTTAAAGAATTATAGAGCATTATTAGGTATAGAGATTATACATGGTCTGTCAAAAACAAATGACTTGGTATACATCATCAGCATTCTCTCTCCACAGCCCCAAGCAGCCCTGCCCCCTGTGCCGAGCACAGGAAAGGTAAGGACGAGTGAGGGAGAAATGTGAGAGACCAAGCTTCAGCATCCAAACTGAATGGAAAGAAGAGAAGAGTCACTGAAATAGAGAGAGATGGAGGTGAGATAATGAGACAGAAAGAAAAAAGTACATGGATCGAGAGAGAGAGAGGTGGGGGTGAATTAGTCCAGTCCTATGGGAGTCTGTTTGCCGACCTAAGCTTCAGTTGTGGATCGATAGACACTAACCTCTATCGACCTGCCACCGCACTCAGGATTGATGCAACATCACACCCTGATACCCAATCCCAGTACCCCAGAACCCCCTCAAATGCCACCTAGGATCCTATACAATGGTAAAAAAGTGCACACTAATTACCCTGCAAATGCCTTAAGTAGGCTGACTGGTCACTACTGAGCTAAGAAGATACATATTCATACACCCCAGCGGAGTGCAAGGTCAGTCGTGGAAGGCCACACTAAAATGAAAAGGGGTTAGGAGCTTCGCACATAAGCTCAGGGACTGACATGGAAGTCCTGGGATTCAAACCTTTCCAGCTCTCAATACATAACCAGTTTGGATAATAGACCAGTTGAAATGAATCTGTCTCAGGACCAGTCGGGGGGTTTTTGAAGGGTCTTTTTAAATATTTTTAGCAGTGGCACCATGAGTCGAATTCTGTGCACAATGCCTAAAATAGAATTTGTGGGATTCCAGAAAAGTCTGTGGTTGTGCAAGGAGGGACTTTTCCTCGACCGTCTACGTGTACTGTATTTGAACACAGCGCCAAGCATCAACCTCCCTGCAAAGCCACAGAGGAGTGGGTCACCGTGGAAACTCAAGCGTAACTTGACACCGGCTTTGGAGACTGATTGTTTGGGCTTGTTGAGTGCCATGAAGGGGCTGCCTATTAAAGCCGAGTGTGCGAGCGAAGCTGACAGGAACCACCAGCCCCCTTCGCAGCCTGTCACTACCCGATGGCAACCTTCTGACCCGCTGACCCTTGGCGACCCTCCCAGCTCTAGTGTCAACCCTGTGTCACATTCTTTCTGTTAGCAGCAGAGCGGGTGGGAACGCAAAGCGTGCATGTATTCGTGTGTATACAGAGGGGGTGGGTGTCTGAGACACACCGACGGAGAATTCACGGCCCCCTAATTACAAAGGCCCTTCTCCTAAGAGAGGTCAGGATTACATAGTAATGAGATTCAGACCAGCAGATTGATTAGAGTGCGAGGAAAGAGAGGAAATGATAGAGGCAGGCTGGGTAAGAGTAAGAAAGTGTGAGTAGTAGCACGAGTTGAGTGGGTTGAAAAAAATTTTTTATTCCGCTGCATTGATTGTCTGCCTGGTAGCATAATCAAGTTCCGCTGTATTTACCTTGCTTCTCAGCATAGCAATAGTGTAAAAATTTGAGGAGGCAAGACTTCACATGCTACCAAACTCCCAAGATTTTTGAAACACACACAGCTAACCTAATACATTGATTTTTGATTGAATGGTTTGATTAGACAAGTCCTAGGGCTTCATACCTGCATGCTAATGCTATTCCTCACAATATGCAAATACCTGTATGGCTCATGATCTCATCATGTCATGTGAATGGTGTGCACCATCATTTATGCTGAAGTTCATTCTTCTGACAGACGTGATTCAGTTTATAGTTACTTGTGGGCAGCTGCAAACGATGCACAAAGGGACAGCAAAGTAAAGTTTCCAATTCAATTGAAAGATTTCACTATCAAACTTGCTGTGTAATATTTGAACACGCCATGGTCGGTTCTCCAGCATTATTCCATGTCTGATTTTCTCATTTTGAAGACCTGGACTATGTCAACTAGTCAATAACATCATTAGACAGTATTGTGAGCCTTAAAGTGACTAGTTGCAAGGCCTTGAGTTGAGACCAAAACCAAAGATTTAAAAACAATAATACCAGCTTGTGTTCCAGTTAGAGTCTTAATGCACTATATGGTCTACAATAGTGTCCAGTGCTTTTTAATCTAGCTAGTTCTTTAGTGTGGAGACTTATCCTTTACAGACTTATCTGTTATGTATGGGTATATGTGGCTCAGTAGTGAAGATCCTGGACTGTTGATCAGAAAGTTGAGGGTTAAGGTCTAACCACAACCAACCTGCCACTTTTTGGCCTTTGCACAGGGTACTTGACGCATCATATCTGAATGGTTGGTCACTGTAGAAATAAAGTGTCTGCCAAATGAATTATATCTGATACAGCTGACATGTCATTTGAAGCCCTGGGCCTCCTGGTGTGATTGGTTGGGATGGAAACTAAGGACTTGTCAGCTTGTAGGTGATAGCACCTTTCCCTACTTTGTGACAGTGATTTTTGTTTTAAAATCTAAATGCTTTAAGCTTAATCCTGATTAAAAAAAAAAAGATTAGTTCTTACGTTAGATAGAAATATGCCTTAAACGTAAATGGCTTGATAATGCACTTTTATTTTTAAATAAGCTGAATAAAATTGAAAGTTTATTACGGGCTGTTTTATTTGTTCCTACCCGAGCTGTTAGTGAGAGTGTGTATGAGAATGTGAGCCGGAAGCTAGTTGTCAGTGACACCTAGACCTGAATTCTGTAGCAATGTCTTGATAACCTGTCAGCGATCTTGCCCTTGCAATAACCTCTGACCCTGTGATGCCTTTCTCTGACATCAAACATCTACACACCACACAAGAGAGAAATGGCTAGAGAGATACAGTCAAAGGAAAATCTACAGTTATATTACTCCACTGCCATGAAAAAAATGTATTGTGACTAGCGGGGCCGCATTTGTTCCATGTGTCAAGACACATCCAGAGAACATCAGGCCAGAAAGACTGTCAGAGTCCAAATAGATGCACAGGCATGACGGAATGAAACCCGATTTATACTTCTTTTTTTCCGCTTGAGCCTTTGATGTTGCCATCATACTAACAAACAACTAAAATAGAACAATTAAAATCTGTTAAAGCTTAAGATCACACCCATTTCGATTTAGATGTATCTTTCTATTAAACAATTGCTTAATTTGCTTTACAAAATCCAGATCCGCACACAAATAGACATGGCGGACGTCATTATTAATGGGGAGAATGAATGGGTGTGAGAAAAGCATGTGTAATTAAGCTCCAGCTCCTGTTTCTCATTAGTGATTCACTCATCAGCTCTGTCCATAATAAAACAACAGTTTTCTTAATCATGTAGGGTAAACCGGTTTAACCGAGTTTATCAAGCTGTCTGTGGCCAGGGTAAACAGGAACACGTCTCAGAAAACAAAGCACATTTATCACAGTGATAACTTCCCATTCCTACCTTGTGCAGGCATTCAACCACGTCGTTTTTATAAAATTAATATTGTTGGTGCATCAGGGTTTAGGAGGAGTTGAAACACTTGTAGATAATCAATGGGAGTTGTAAAAATGATTAATGAAGGGCTCTTTGCACTGATTAAGTAATTAGTCTGCCCTGTTTAAACCGATCCAAGCACTTGAGAGTCATTTACTTACATACAGTAAGTCACGGGGACTGCTTGAGGATGCTGTGTTTACTATGCAAGCAGTGTGTCATGCTCTCGTAAACCACTTTTAACTGCATGTTATGCTCAAGTCTGTGGATCTGGGTAAACTGAGCTGAAAGAAGTACCCAGTGTTTATCATATCAACAGGATTACCACATACAGACACCATTATGTAAAGGTTAGGCAATGCTAGGATGCTGGTTTTATTGAAAAAGACAAAAAGCCAGGGCAAGGCGGAAGCACCATGTCTCAAAACTTCATATTTGCAATATAACAGTGTTGTGTAGAATGACACTACTTGTACTGGAATGTTTATGAGAAGAAGAAACTGGAGGAAATATTTTTTTAATGAAGTAAATCTGGCAAATAAACAATTTAAGGAATTAAACTGTAACACATGTTTATATTCTTGGTTTAAAAGGAGAAATATATGATCTGAGTTAGCAGTGGACAGTAAACCAGTGATTGATTTATTGTTATTACATTAACCAAAATATTACCTTCTCATGTCATGATATGCAAATTAAGACCATGCAACTATGGTTTACCAGGGGAAGCGATATGCATTCCCATTTGCAAATGCATTGAATGTGGAATATTTCTGATAGTCCATTTTCCAATGATTTTATGAAACTGATACATCAAGCAAATTCTAACTCAATGCAGACATTGAAGATGGTCACGTGCAGAGTATGTGAAACAGAAAACAGAAACTCACTTGACCCTCTTAATGGTGTCTGTAGGGGTGGGTG
>JAYDZF010000006.1:10347821-10361201 GCA_034509105.1 Microcambeva barbata | reverse complement strand
CACGCACACATAGCGTCTTAGAATGGCAGTGTCAGTGCAGTGTAGTAAATTATTGCACCTATTTCTATTTTATTTAAAGACAACCAGAACTATAACCAGACAATAAGATCCGCCTTGTAGCATACAACAATAAAATAAAAAACAAAACATGTGTCTCAGAATGATTTCTTATATTCTACGACAGGGGAGTAGCAATCACTCTGGTTAGGTAAACTCTAGGTGCAGTGTAGTGGAATGGTGTAAAATAATTGGAACGATACATTTTCGATATTTTTGAACATCATGTTTATTTAATGCTGTTATTAGAAAACCACCTTCAAAAATAATCCTTGCAATTCTTGATAACAAATGGCAGTTGTCTGGTCCAGTGCAACCAGGAAGAGAATAAACCAGGAAGCAAGCCACACCGCATACATCCAGAGTAATATGTGTGGGAGGTAATGGCTGACAGTAGAACTAAGGGTATGTGTGATGTACCAGGGTCTCTGATCATCACCTTCTTCCCTTCTACCTTTCACCGGCCTCTCAATGCACACACTCCAACAGCCCGAGACCTGGCATTACACACTGCACCACGGAGCAGAGAGCAAAGAGAGAAAGGAAGGATTTTATATTCTTTTTGAGTGTGTGTGTGTGTGTGTGTGTGTGTGTGTGTGTGTGTGTGTGAAGGATTCAGATAGCAGCCTCTGAGATGTTTTGACATAAAGTAACAACACATGTGACAAGGGCACTAAAACACGGCAGGAATTTCTCACAACACACATCGCTTGTGACGGATTCATGAAAGAATCGTTCTTTTAAAACGTTTTAAATAAATGTAACTAAATATTATATCTAATAAAATGTTATTAAGTAAATAAATCGATCTAAATTGGATAAACCACCTTTCCTCCTTTTTTCTTATGTGCCATCAACAAAAACCCATTTCAGTGTAGATTAATGTGTTATAACTTATATAATTTAACATACTAGTTCATCTGTTTTAGTGTAGCAGCATTAATATGTGCATTAAACTGCCATTACAAACACGCTACAAACTGAGAACGTACTTTTACATTTTTACTTTCAAAATGTTTATTCAAACAGCTGTGTGTCATACGGATCAAGCTCAGGCTTTGACCAATGACAAAGAAAAGATCAGATGTGTTAACTTTTCAAGAATGTAGTCAAATCAATCATGTACAATTAATAAACTGTTTACTTTTTACATTTACTTGGAGGTGGGTAGCACTGCCACTTCAAGGCAAGAAGGTCCTGGGGTCGATTCCAAGGTGGGGTGTACCGGTTCCAATGTTCTCCCAGTGTTTGTCTGAGGTTCCTCCCACAGGTCAGGTTAATTGGAAACACTGAACTGCCCTGTTGGAAACTGGAGGTTTGTATTTGTGTGTGTGTGTGTGTGTGTGTGTGTGTGTGTACTGGCTGTATATGATTGAATAGCCTTGTACAGGCTGGATCCTTGTTTGAACCTCACACATCTCTTGTATCTTTTCTCTCTTTTTTTGCTTTCTTCTCCCTCAGTTTTTCGTTCATTCTGTCTCTTAACTTTAAATAACTTTATATAATGTAATAAGTTAAGATGAATTTAGGTAATGAAAGAAGTTTTGGCCGAATATCCATCCAGTGACTTGGACTTAATGACAGTAGAAATCATATTAAAGATTTCATATTAAAATAGCAGTATGATATTCTAATATTACTTAATCCTTTAAGATAGACAGACAAAACGCTTTTTATACTTTGTATTTATTGTATATTTTACTATGTACATGGCAATAAAATAATAATGCCACACACACACACACACACAATTAAAGAAGCTAGGACAAAATACCAAGTTTTCAGTTTTGATTGTCATGACTCATGAGTCCGGTCGTGCCACTACTTCTGCCATAATTTAAAACCTTTTACTCCGTACCAACGGGATGTGTGGACTGAAATGCACACAAACACGTTCTCCTCCTACATAAAAATGCCATTTGCAATTAGAGTGCCGGTGGCAGGTTAAACATGTGATATTAAGTGAGAGATGGACGGTGGGCGGCATGAGTGGAGGAATTTAAAGCACTAGGCTGGCGCTCTATGAGTTCCTCTACCTGTTTGAGCTCTGTGGGTGACCGAGCACGGCCGTCCTTAATGCCAAAACACACACACACACACACACACACACACACACACACACACACACACACACACACACACACAAGCTGTGCAGACTATTCCAGTATTTGAAAAAAAAAAAGATCTGGTTTTCCTCATTAGTGTGCATCACAGTGACTGTCTCTGTTTCTCTCTCTCTCTCTCACACACACACACACACACACAGGCTTCCTGTGTGTTCAGTGTTTACTCAGTGCTGACCGTGAGCTGCACTCTATTCGTTTTCTCTGATAAGAGTGCAGTTATGTCAACAGCGGACACTGTGCGGCTGCCAGCAAGCATGTTTGCCAGTATTTGCTCTACAATCTGTTTACAATAAACACTTTGACCACATGTCTGAACCCTCTCACGCGTCCACCATCTGAACACCTACTATAGTTTCGCCCCCTACTGATGGGAGTGGGTTTTGACCATACATTTAAAAATAAAAATTTAAGCTGCCAATGAAAACACTGCATGAAGCAGGGGAGTGTAAACGATGTGTAGGTCATCAGCATCCGACCAATAAGGACCGGCGGTGTCTGTGAGTTCCTGTCAGTGGCTGTTTTAGAAACATGTTTTTGTGTTTATGGTCACCTCAGCATTTCTGGCCCACTTTATTTTTGACGCAACCCTCCTCTTTATCCAGACCTGGGACCAGCTCCAAGAGTGCACTGGTATATATTTTTGTTTGGCCTGATCATGAAGAACAACACAGAACACGCCATAGAAATTCATGCAAATAGCCACGGCACGGTGGCTTAGTGGGTAGCACTGCCGCCTCACAGTGAGAAGGTTATGGGTTTAATTCCCAGGTGGGGTAAACTAGGTTCTTTCTGTGTGGTGTCTCCCCATGTCCAGGTACTCCGGTTTCCTCCCACAGTCCAGACATGCTAGCAGGTTGACTGGAGACACTGAATTGTCCTGTAGGTTCCTGTGATGGACCGGCGCCCCATCCAGGGTGTTGCCTTGTGCCTCGCCCCCGTTGAAGAGCTGGGATAATCTCCAGCACCCCTCCTTTCTTTAAAGGGTTAAAGAAAATGAAATGAACTGATGAACAAATGATAAAGACTACAAGTATTGTTTATAGGATCAATTTCAGAACTAAGTCTGGGAAATCATTGATTTATTCATAGATTTATATTTATTTATCGATATAATGGGTCAGGTTAATGTGACCCAGGAACATCATGTGGTAATGGTATTGATTTATTTTTGTTATAATAATTAAGTTTATTGTCGGAAACCAGTCCTCCACACGCAACAATATTTAACTGGATGAGACAATACAACAAAAAAATCAATCAGTTTTATTTACACACACCAACCTTCGAAGAATTTTAGCTAACAACAAGAATCTCTGAGCCATCTGTGAGAGCTGGCATCACCAAACACACCCAGGACACGATGCCAGTGCAATGCAAACCATCCCAAATCCCTCTTTTAAATATCAGACTCATTCACTCGCTCACATTAATGGAAATTCTGATGACATAATCTTAACCAAACCAAACACCTTAGAAGCGGAAAGACTCGAGCGAGAAATCCTTTAAATCATTTGAAGCAAAAGCTTCTTTTAAGTGCTGCTAAAAAGATTTCAGTGAACATGAGAGGGTTTGGGGTTTAAAAAAAAAACTTGAGCAGATAGATGGTGGCTTGTTAGATTCAGAACATTTGCGTGGGTGCAGTCTTCTTACTTGTGGTGGTTGTTTAATTGCCCGTACCCTGTGCTGATTTTTGTTTCTTTGTGTTCAGCCTTTGTCGTTCAGGCCGTGAGGAAGAAAGAAACACAGACAAACGAAAATGAGAATGAGAGAGATGTAGAAACCGAATAAGTAAGAGAGGTAAAAAAAAAAAAAGAGCAGGCAGGAGGACACGCGTAGCCTGAGAGCAGCGAATTACGTTAATGCAGCAGATGAAAGGAAGAACATACAGAATAGGTAGATGGGGGGGGGGTGCTGGGGGTCCAGGGTAAGAATCCATGTACAAGAGAAAAGACAGATAAAAAGCTGCAAATTACAAATTTCCTGCTCGGTAGAATAAATCATCAGACGCGGGCAATTTGCTCTAAAAAATGAAGCTTCTTTAAAAGCCAGACTTTGTCTCAGGTTCAGCACACACACACACACACACACTCGTGAGGTGGGACGTCCCGGTGGGCCGCCGATGGCTGAGCACAGGGACAGAGGCTCATAAAATCAATCACTCCTGCGAGCAGCGTAGAGCTTCAAAGCAGAAAGCTGTCATACCGGGGGCCTCCATAAATAAGCCCTGTGCTCCTGCGCTGGAATAAAACACACACACACACACACATATGCGAAAGACAAACATGTCATCGTCGAAGCACAGCGAAAAACGCCACAGACGACGCAAGCAACGACGTAGCCGACCCCTCTGGAGATTCGTGATTCGAGGATCTGATTCTCCGCAGAGACTCGTTCACTAACAATCAATTCATCTCTCTTCATGGTCTTAGCTCATGCAGACAGCTCTACCTAGCCGTGACTGCTGAACCTTCAAACCGGAGACAATATACAGCCTAAATCTGCTTTACAGCGCCTCAATTGGATAACCTCATTCCACACCAAATATAATAAATAAAATATTTATTGAGCGATAAGCGAGAGACTGGTGCCTTCTCTGCCTGTCTATTATACAATCACGGGTGAAAAGTAGGGGTGCACAAGCCATCAATCAGGGGTCTCTAGCACAATATTGGAGGTTCAAACAGACTTTGCCTCCAGTCCACACCCTCTCTCTCTTAGTCAAACAGAGCTCAGGCAGTTCTTCATTCATTAATCTTCTTGTCTGTCAGTGATGTTAGACAGACAGAAGAGCCAGACCAGTCTCCACAGCTCACTCATCCCCCATGGGACAGAGCCTCCGAGAACACACATCATTTCATTCGAGTGGAAATGTGACTCCGCCAGGTAGCGTTCATCTCTCACACCCTGACGCCCAACGTATTTTTAGAACGTCAATTGTTTTTTGTTTTTTTTAAAGTGCATAGTCACACAGGTATTCTAATTATGGCCATAGACATCGCTGACTGGCTGAGAAAGGCTCTTGCACTTTTACTAACACCACAGCAGCAGAGGAGCCAATCAGAATTACCGGCAGGGGGCCAAGGACTGAGCTGATTACGTTCAGTGAAATGGAAGTCAGCACACAATGGTAATCACAAACACCACATCTGCCATCAAAACAACACACACACATGCTTAAATATCAAAATGGCAATCGTATTTATTATCAAGATCCACAAACATACTTAAATATTTGAATATTTTTACAAATGGTTAAGATTTAGTGGTGGAAACCGGTGCAACTGCCTTACTCCAACAGTGCTTAAATACTAATAGGTAAGTCCATGCAAAAAAACAAAGTAAAAAATAATGTCATGAATAAAACCTTTGATACACAAAGAGAAAAAAAGTATTTTCCCCCCGTCACCATTAATCACATCTACTGAGAAGTGAAGAGACCACAGAGCTGCATTTCATTCAACATCTCTGAAAGTTGTGCATTTAAAAAGTGTGCCAACTGCCCCTTTCTATACACAGAAAATCCAGTGTGTGGTTCTTTTACCTTTTATGACCCATGACAGTGAGCGTACGCTAAGCCCATTACCATATAATTAGTTCTGTCTACACCTGTACTCAGTTTCCTCTTGATTGGTTTATGTATTTATCTTTTTATTGTCAGATGTCCTGTTGTGAAGCAATACACAATCCTATCCTGAGGCTAGTTCATGTTTTTGGTCCTTGTTCCTGTTCCTTGTTTACACCAGTTTCGTGTCTTTATTATTTTTACAGTTTTGACATGAACTTGTGTATGAGCAAGTTATAGACATTGTAAATATGTTCTATGGTTGTTATTTGGGGACGGTAGAAGGGCTTCTTCTTGTACAGAGCAGGACCAATCATGCTATTTAGTTTCATTAACAAAGATGAGCTATTTAATAAGCAGGTGGTTGACTTAATGTTGAATAGTCAGTTTATTCTATACACTTCAATCATTTGTAGACACGATTAAAAGAAACCTCCTGAGCACATGCCCCAGGGGAACCCAGAAGTAAATATAGTGTGGATGGGGGGGGCAAGAGGAAATTTGAGTTCTCAGAGAACTAAAAGTTTTTTTTTCTCAAGCCTGGGTCAGTAAAATTTTAAATCTTCATAATTTGAAGATTTAATTATTTCGATTTCATCCATCCATCAGCAGTCTCTGTCAATATGAGTTTGGATATGACATCTATAATGCTCGAGGAGAAACACTTCTATAGAATAATTAACCTTTGCTTTTATCTCAGCTCCAGCAGGATCCAAGCCTAAAACCTGTTTCACTATAACTAAGGAACCTCGGGGCTCAGAGTTATTAAGCCCTTACTCACCAAGCAGCAGCCTGTGCTGGAGCTTTCCTTTGTTACAGCTGGTAATAAATCTATTTTATCCCCCTGTTTTCCATGTTTATCTCACCAATCTTAAGCACTGATTGGTATGTACAGGTAAGTCGTATTCTCTGGCACATTCCTGCTGCTCATGAATCCCAGCCAGTCTGAGCATGTAGGATGAATCAGCTCGAACCAGCTTTAATAAGGCCGGAGCAAACCGCTCAGCAATGATCACTAAGAAACACTGCCGTGCATTGTTTAACCAGAAATATGGGAGCAGTGCTAGATGGGTCAAACCAGCAGTTTGTTTAAGACTAGAAGATAGCAAGCTAGCCCTGAGGGCATGGGAAACACAGGTAGCGTTAGCATTCGAGCCAGCTGTGTTTAGTGTGTGCGTGATATGAGCTGAGCTGGAATGGGAGCAGGGGTCAGGAACCTCATTAAGACGAGAGAAGGAGGAGGAGAAGAGGGCAATTAAGCATAATAAACAACAGAGAAGCAAATACACTCTTCCACACACCCGTACACACATAAATTCACTCACACCCATGCTCACACACAAGCCAAACAAAAAAGGGAGTGACAGGATGGGACCTGATCATTAATGAGTAATCATGGAGACAAATGACTTTTTCCGCTGCCCAGCTTCTACACACACGGCTTCTAAACCAGACATGTAGAGACTTGCAAAGGATTAACATCACGTCTCCGTCTTCGATTTCATCCACATTAGAAACAGTCTGTGAACCCTTTCAAGCAATTTATAACGATTTATATTTCGACTTGTTTGATTTCTGGTCAGAAGCGCTCTTGGAAACACTGGTGCAAAGCAGGAATACAAGCTGGAATGGATTTCAATCCACCTCAGGGCACCACACACTCATGTTTTACTCACTTACTCGTGGGTAGGAGATGTCAGTACTCAGGTGTGGCAGAAGTGAAGGCTGCATTTTATTCCTTTTAGATCGATGATTTGTTTAGCACATAACAGTGTCAGTGTCTCTTCTGTTGCTTAAAAGACCAAATATCAAAAAAAATAAAATAAAATATCAAATAACTACTCTATAACCATAGTCAGAAGATGAGTTTTGAGTCCCATTTTTAAGTCCTAAGGTAGCTGGGTATAAAAGTGAATCACATAAAAAGCATTTCCTGGTTCCACCCGGGCTTGAGTGAATTTTGAAGACAGATGGTGTTGTAATATTGGCCTCACCATACAGTTGTCCCCACATTACTAGTCAAACACCAAATTAATTGCTCCGCTTGCCTAAGTATTGTTTGTGCTTCTTTAAAACCCTCATCAAACAATATATTTTTTGGTTGAAAAATGTGACAGATCATCTCAACCCGTTGACCCATTAGATCAGAGTACTGAGAGGAGAAAAGAAACTCTATAAGCCACTAAGCAGATTTTTAATCTGTTTGGCTATTTTAGACCATATTGGTGTCATGAAGAACAAGATATTATATTTACTTCATGGCTGTGTTTGCTTTACATAAGACTGGAAAATAAATAATAAACACACTGTGCTAATGCCGTCATCCTTTAACTTGAAGAAAAAGCATGAACAGTAAAGGTATGCAAATGCAATACAAGTAGAACCAAATCCAACAATATTGTGCTGCAAATGAAAATGAATGTGTGAGAAAAAGTGTATGAAATAATTTGAGAGTGAGACAAATGAGGAGATTTAAGATATAAGCTGTGAGTACTACTAGAGAAATTTCCTGTCCTCTGATTGCCCTCACTTAGCCAGCAGCGCTCACTTTACCAGACATGGGTGGGACACCGAGCATGGTAAGGGCTCAGGAACACACACACAATTTTAAATTGTAGCCACATAGCCAGTTTCCTGTGGAGGGGAAATAACCATGGTCCAGATGCAGAGGAGTCTGGGACCGGCTTAATGTCTTGCCCGAGCCTCTAAATTTGGCTTGTGTAAGAGAGCATGAAGACCGAAAAACCCCAAACCCGAGTCTGACAAAATTAAAGTGAGGAAAGGCAGAGAAACAAGGGGGTGTGGAGAAAGACAGATATACTTCTCCGGGGGTTAGAACAGATGTGTGATCTAAAACCACATCTGCTGGATTCTCACAAACAAAAGTATAAAATAAGAAACATCAGCCTAATGGCTATTCCTAGAGGCTCAGCGGTTATTGTTCATCTGAGAGATAGAAGGAAGTTGCTTGAGTTACAGTGCCACAGAGAGCAGGGGAAGGTGTT
The DNA here is from genome assembly GCA_034509105.1 of Microcambeva barbata. NCBI lineage: Eukaryota > Metazoa > Chordata > Actinopteri > Siluriformes > Trichomycteridae > Microcambeva > Microcambeva barbata. The sequence goes on along the minus strand of JAYDZF010000006.1, from coordinate 10,352,451 downwards.
TGTAGGAGTATGTGTGTGTCGGTCAGTATCAGTTACTAGGTCAGGCCTGGCTTGTGTGGTTTCACTCGAAAATTGGGTGCTATCCCAGACCATTATTTCTTCTGAAACTAAAAAAGAAACCTAGAATTTTCATGTTTTATTTCAAGGATGTCTGACCCTGTAGCAGATTTAGAGATGATGCCTATTAATGTTTAGTGGACCATTGTTTAAGCATTACTGCTGCACTATTTGCCTCCCATGTTTTTCATTACGTGAAGTATTTGCATGCCCGTACTCCCACATCCTCACAATTTCAGAACAATAACAGCTGTCAGTAAAACACTGGTCACAAGGTAGCTAAGACCCCAGACAATGATGAAACATGTCCCACAGAAAAGATAAATGTATAAGATAAACTATATCAAATTATTGGAGTTCTAGTCACCTTGTAACCAGTGTTTTATTTCGAATGCATATAGAATTACGTTGTAATTAAAGTGAGCTTTGCTTTAAACTATTAAGAAGGGGGGAATAAATTAACAAAGAATAAATGTTATGAAGAATGAAGAAATACACCACAATTGGCAAACAAGATATTTTATGTCAGTGACCAATGTAATGCAGACTAGTTATTGAAAGACAAAAGGGTAAGTCAACGTGCATATTTATGCAACTGTAGGGTCATAAAACACACAATGTCACAGTATTTGTTATAAGTTGTACATTAAATTAACAAGAAAAGCAAGAATGCTATTCGCTGATCTTAATTATTTTGGAATAATAATATAATTGAGACATGGTAATTCAGACAAAACAATTAAAAAATAAAATATAATAATTGAGACATTTGTATCATCAGATGTATTACAGCTTTAATACAACTTGGCTGAAATTATATGTTAAAAATAATCATTTAAAAGCTACTATTTTTCAAAAATCGACAACACACTTATTAGCTTTTTAAGTAGGCAAACTAATTGTTGCAAATACCAGTTTTAACGATGGCTTTAACCACCAAAGACAGAGCACATCCTCAGGGTGCTGCCACAATTACTAATTGCTCCGTTTTGCAGAAATTTTGCATAGTTTCTGCTTTTTTATTGTTTGGCTGTGAGGGATTTTTACTCGCACTTTACATGTTTATTTCTTGGTCATCATTCAGATTTTGAAGATGGAATTTATACATTTTTATGTATAAAAAAACAACAAATCATGCGTTTTTAATACAACCACAGTAAATCACTGATCGAAAAAGAAACAAAGACTTCTAGCCTGATCAGTAAAACATAACTAGTTAGGTGATGGTTAATTTGCTGGCAAATAGCAGTTAGCAGATCTTTTAAATATTCATGCAAACTAAAAAGGAACCATTTACTACGGCTCATATGAGCACAAACTCCCACACTTGTGATAAATAATACTATTATTACGATCAGGTGTTTTAGAAAGCAAAAAAAGTGATTTTAAACAGAGGCAGAAGGTCCTTTCTTAACTAAAATTACTTATTACTTTAATTACAATTATTAAGTTCAGCTTGACTCAAACGTAGCTTTATTGGCAGGACAAAATATGTTTAGTCATGTTTGGAAAAATTAGAGTGTGTGATCTTTGATCTTTTAATGGTCATTTTGATATTTGCTTTTAGAGAATTAAATGTACAATCAACACATGTAAAAATGTTTTTCATCCAACACAGACAATATGTTAATTGCGAAAAGGATAAATATAAAAGTAGGTTAGTTAAGCTTTACTTATTAAAGTATTAAAGTCACACCCATTTAGCCTGCAGCTCTGTGCTGCATGTGGAGTAAACAAAATAACTATGCCATTATACGTGACATAGTTCTGACACTCAGCACATGTCCTCTAGGCAGTTTTAAAGTGTCCGGGTCCTAGGTAAAGCTCAGACAGGCTAGATCTCCCTGCTTCATTCCTAAAATCCTGCTCCATTCATCTGCCTTCTAAATCGATGCGTCTAATAAAGTCATCAGCCTTGCTGAAATATTGAACAAACACACGCTCAATCAATGCATGCAAATGCCAGCCATCCATTCTAAGCCCTTCTGAATATTGACGCTCCAAACGGCTGCGCTTTTCGGGGGGTTGTTCTTGTGTGTATTCCACAAATAAAACAAGAGAGGACATGAGATCAAAGGATGAAGAGAGCCCAGAGATAGATGCGCTTCACATTTCCATCTCGAGCTGCACAAAGTAAGACAATAGCCAAGAGAAAAGCAAGCTTTATTAAGCATCAGAGCTGAGGACTTGGCTCCATGACGATTGGTCAGGAATCAGATTCCTATCCACTGATCCAGTTTATTATAATCACAGGTGAAAAGGCCAAGCTGTTCTCAAATTTCTGATAAGGTGAAATCTCAGACAAAAAGGATCATCAATGACTTATGCTATATGGAAAACTACAAAGAGGTATTATGCCATTCCGACCCTTAGCAAACACCTCACGCACCTGTACTGAATGAGACTGTATAATGGGTTCCTGTCTGAATTGGGGTGTGGCTAAATAAAGAGTCTCTCAATTGCTTTAAGAGGGAACCTTCTCTTGTGCATTGTGACCGCCTAAGAAAGATTCATCAAGAGAAAGCACGACCTGTGCATTAACTCTCAAGATATGGTGCATGAAAGAGAAGAAGGAGAAACCGAACCATCCACCTGCAGCCACTCCCTTTGACCCCTCTTAAGAGCGAATGACCTCTGCCCCGGGTATGCACACACACTCTCTTTAAATGAAAAATAAAGACAGTGTTGTCAACAGCTTGGACGGATCTTAAGCTTAAATAATATAGGGCAGGCCAAATTAATTCTGCCGCTAGCGACATACAAAGAAAATGAAAACAAATAATAAGAATGCAAATAGCCAAACAACACTATATAAAAAGGACACTATATAATAAAGACAAGATAAAGAAAGTCAAATGAAAAACATATACAGAAGTAAGTATAGACAAAGGAGAGAAAAACAACCAAACAACCATCTTTTTCAAAGAGAAAACGTCTATATCTAAAGTCTATAAAACAAGAGAAGGGACAAAAGCAAAAAGGAAATGAGAAAAAGAGGGGGGTAGAGTCAAGCTCAGAAAGAGTTATAGGAAAGGAGAGAACAACAGAAAATATTACACAGGAAATGAAGAGACAAAACAAAAAAGTTTCCAAAAATATAAAGAAATTAGGAAACGATCATTTAGGAGAGATCAGAGCAGAAATAAAGAGACAAGACTTAAGACAGGATGAACAGGGCAAAGGACTAAAGAAGTATAAAAAGCATAATAAAAACCGAGCAGATGAAAGAGGAGACGGGGAGACAACAAGTAAGAAGAAGCAAGAATAGAAAATGTAAGTCTCATTAAGAGAAAACTAAAAAATAAATAAATAAAATAACACAATCTTAGATACAATGATGAGCAGCATACAGTTGGTGACATGGTGCAGCTTTTCCCTTTCGCTAACACACGTGACGGGTAGGTTTCATTAGAGCTTCATTAGAGAGACTCAGACCTCTGGCACAGAGGCCGAAAGATTACTAAAGCTTCTATTCACTCCACTTTTTTATCCGCCTGGACAGCCTCCATGTCTGTGCCACTGTGTGTGCAAGTGTACGCGGGAAAGGGAGCCGACGACGTGGACTGTGAGACTGACTGCCCTGTGTTGTGTCCACCACAGCTGTGTGTCAGGCCGCTGACCCCTAAACAAAGCTCGGCACAGAGGAAGCCCTATCTGGCAGGCATGATAAAGGACAGACGGAGCCAATGCAGCCCCGCTGAAGCCACGGCGATAAAGCCAGCGGAACAAAACAACACCAGCGAGGCCTTTGATAAGGACCGCTGACTGGAGCCAGCGTCGCTCGACACGCACCAGAGGAGCCCGGCACAGCATACACACCCACACGTTTACTCTCACACACACATCCACCAAGTTCAAATCGATGGCCTAGAACAAATGAAAGCACCAGCATTAGCTTTAGCTCTTTAGACGACATTGTTCGAGTGGCAAAAAAAAAACAACCTGAACCTAAACACGAACCAAGAAAAGGAACAAGACAACAGAGTCTGTTTGGTAATGAAGATGCAGTGAGTGGGTGCTGATGTCACTGGAATTATTTGGTCCTATTAGGGAGCTAGGTGCTTGGTGTCACTATTCAGCATTCCTTCTCATTAATCAGGGAGCTTGTCTTCCTTTCCTCCCTTGCTCTTTCTTAGTCTTCCACCCCCTCTGTCGTTCTCTCTCGCTCTCCTATTCTCTCTGTGTGCCGTATTTAATGTGCAGTCACTGTTTACACCCCAGACGGCGCGTACAGCACTTTAATCTCAGCAGTGTGTACATGACATCAGCACTCTCGCCAGTGCATAAACCATGGCCTAGAGAATGCTCTCTCTCTCTCTCTCTCTCTCTCTCACACACACACACACTGCCTACAATACAGTACGCATGGCACCCTTACCTCTACTGGACTGCCAACCTTAACATTCATTCATTCATTCATTATCTTTCCCTTTATCCTTATTAGGGTCTGTAGGGGGTGCTGGAGCCTATCCCAGCTCTTCATTGGGCGCAAGGCACACGAGGTAACATCCTGGATGAGGCGCCGGTCCATCGCAGGTACCTACAGGACGATTCAGTGTCTCCGATCAACCTG
>JAYDZF010000006.1:10325467-10336307 GCA_034509105.1 Microcambeva barbata | reverse complement strand
CTCACACACACACACACACACACACACACACGTCAACAATGCCCAACACTATGTTAGAAACAGTATTGTATCATTGTACCCAAGTAATTAAAGTTCTGAAGAGAACTCGTCTTAACAGAACTATACCGTCTCAGAGTCTCTCTCCCGATAAACAAAGCACCGACCGAGCACCGACGCCGAATCCACGCCGACTGCCCTCACAAACTCTCCACACACACGCAAACGAAAGCAGCAGGATCTACCGAAGCTCACAAGCACAGCAGAAGCAGACAGAAAGACCATTAAACCCGCACCTGATTGCGAAGGTAAGGGGATGTGTGATGAGTAGTATTTGCCGTGTTGAAAGGCCGCGGGATGCTGCACGGTTGTGTGGCCGGCTGCAGTGATCCGAGAAGCGGCGCGGTGAGCCAGCGGGCCGCGCTCCGTCAGCAGCGGCGGAGGAAGGCCGAACTCTCTGCCTTCCATTCCCAACACAACCGATAAATAAATCCGAAATCCAAGGCGGAAAGTCGAACCGACGCTATAATCCCGTTTAGAGTTTCGCTCAGGTCTTGCGTTCAGCACCGTTTTGGGTATGGCGTCCAAAAAAGTGCGTCCCCGTCATATTTTCTGCAACAGAAGCACACAAATCTTTGAGAAAACAAAAAAAACAAAAACACACACACACAAGAACAAATAGGATTTAAATTAGAAAATCGTGTTCACCTTGATTAATGCAAAATAAAAATATCTAACAGTATAAAGTGGGTTTGAGTGCAAATCCGAGCACAGACACAAACACTCCAGATGCGCTTCTGCATCTGCACAATATTTCCTATTTCATCGAGGACAGTGACTTCTGATGTTTTGTGTAACTTTAACTAGTCTGAGCGCTCAACAGAGATAAAAACTTAAGCTTTTTTATCCCACAATGTTTCTCTACACCCACACAAACCTGACTGACGCCCAAACATAATCCGACAAGCATTTTAGGTTTAATAATTGTGTCGAGTAACTACTCAAGATAAAAACTTTTCATTCGGTCAGCTACATTTGGAAATAAAATTGTAGACACAAGAAAGGGTCGAGCAATCATCACATTTGGACCAAACCACTACAACCTCGCACATGATGTAAACGCGTGTATTGAGCTGGTATACTGACATTAGAATTATTCAAAATATAAATATATACAAACTATACATTGCACAGAGTAATGCGTTTCAGTTCTTGGAATGGGTCATTTACATTGTTTAGAACTGTAATAAAAAAAACGTTTTATAGCGACCGTTTGGCGAATGTTTTCAGATGGTCGACGTTACTATTTTTACTTTTGTTGGCAATGCTTTTTTTTTAAAGGTTCTTACTTTATCAGAAAACACAAAATAATAATAAACAAGAAGAATGATGTAGCCATTGCAAACAAAGAAATGTTGGAACACCAGGATTCTACTGAATAAACTAAAACTAAGAACTGACAAGCACACACGCACCAAGATGGTGAATTTTGACATTTACGCATATAAATTAAGACACTAAAATCAAAAGCGACCGAATCAAGTATTTAGTGTTGATCTTAAACGCCGTGTATTGTTTTTGTTTGTTTGTTTGTTTGTGGCGTCATCGGAAGGGCTTGTGACCGGTGTGTCGAAGCCCCCTGTTACATTGATTTGGAACGCTGTTTAAACATTGTCCCGTTCTGGTGCTTATCGTTTCTTTTATTTAAAGGTTTGCTGGAACAACGCGGCTGTGCATTGAAAGACGAGTGGTGCCCTATAAGCTGTAACCCTTATAGCACTGCATAACACGATTCTTTTGAGTAAATGTTTATTCTAGCTTCATTTATAAATAACAGGCAACCTGCTGTTTACGGTACACGTGTTTAAAAACGTTTCATTTTATGTTAAATATAGAAAATTAGGGTGATACTAAAAGTCAGATTAATGTAATAGGTTGGTTCATTTATTTGACAACACTGGGTCATATCTAGCTTCCTACAGCTTACATAAAATAACGTGTTGCAAAAACACACTCCTCTTTTGCATTAAACGTTAATTAATAATTATTATATTATTCCAAAGCTTGTATTTAAAGGTCCATTTAGCTAATTTCTCAAATGTCTGCAAAGACAGCAGTCAGAAGTCCCAATTATGTGAATAGAACTAACACATATTTGCCATATTATTACTTTTATATATTTATATATTTTTATACTTGTAATAGCATAATCGAGTTTTTTTTTTAATATATTTATGAGTAACACCAGATGTTCTGCATAAGGTAAGACGAGTTATGAACAGCAAATGTTTATTTTATTTTATTCTTTTTACAAATAAACTATATACAATATAAATAAATTACTTACTGGTAAGCTGCATAACAATAAATTAACAAAAGCATAATGTAAAAAAATACGTAAAAGACACCAGAGGCAGAATAAAAAAAGTCATGTGGAAATGGTTACATCCTAGTACGGTGACTGCAGTGTGTGCAGCTGAGGTTCGGAGATGCACTAGAACGCTTCTACTGAAGCGAGCCTCGTACATGCAGGCTCAGATCTTTTCCTCAATCCGCTCATGCCATTCAGAGAGACAGGAGGGAGGCGATAGAAGGGCGGGAACATGGAGGGGGGCAGACTCATCCATTGGTCCAATACCTAAATGTCAATAAACTCGAGTTGATAAACACGGCCTCTCACTGGTTGATATTCTAAACCAATAGAGATTCAGTTCTGGGGCAACTAAACAAAACGGCGCGTACTTGTGTTCAGCCTCTTTCCTTTAACCACATGGTCTCAAGGAGCTTAGCGACGGTGAGACGCAAATGACGATCAACGTCATGATGATTTCACCTGACATCTGCTTGGGAATGTTTGAAAAAGAAATATTTACATTACTAATAACTACAAATGTCAACAAATCCATTAATTTAAAGATATATCGTAGCATCTATGTGTATACGAAGCGTGCCTATGCTTGACAGAAGGTAGAATTATCTGTAATTTAAAAAAAAAAGAACATGCTAAACTAATTGACGCAACAGGCCAGGTCAGAGAGCTTAAAATTTTGTCCGTACGCGCAGAAAGAGTTAAGATCCTGGGCCTCAACCTGAATGTGTTTGATTGGTTGGCAGGTTGCCAGAACGGTGTCAGTCATCGAGTGTAAACAAGGCTCTGATTGGCTGCTGGCCAGTCCGCACTGGGCTGCCTGAAAAAAGCAATTACTGGCCTTGCGGTTTCAAGGCGGCCCAGAGCTGCATGATGAAAGGAGATAAGGAGGGGCTGTTTCAAGGCCTCCCCTAGGCGAACCTAGCTGCCCCTAATGCTAAAGGAGAGTCAAGAGTGACTTAATCAAAGGGAATTCGCTAAAAAGCCAGAAATGACTTGCTGTATTAAATATAGAGAATCCGCGCACAGACTCATTTAGCTAAACCCAGCAGGAACGGGCTAAAACGAGCAGACGGCGTCGAAAGGACTGAGAACGAAAGGAACCAAACCGGAGCAAATTCGCGTCCGTGTGAGCAATGGAGGAGAAAGACCAGCTCCCCGAATAAAAGCGCCCAGGTCGGAGAGGTCTCTGTTGACTTCTAAACTATTTGCCTTTAGTGGGTTTTTTTTTAGCAGTAAATTATATCGTATCATATTATCGTCACCTTGTGTTTTCAGTGATTGAGAAGGCGATATTATATATATATATATATATATATATATATATATAAATTATTAATATTATATTATTAATAATTATATTTTTTCAACAAATAAATTACCCTCAAATTACAGTTAATTATTTATTTAGTTAAAAAAAGAAACTACAGTTAATTATTGAATAAATATTGAAACATGTTTAATTTTAATTTCATCTAAACCAAATATTTAATTTATTTAAAGGCAATTAACTTGGTTCTTATTTGTATTCTTTGTTATTCTTATTCTCATTCTTATTCCTCTTATTATTACTATTGGTGGTGGTAGTTGCGACAGTAGCATATTTTATAACTGTCATGAAAAAGGCAATTAAAATAAATTGTTTCTATTTATTTCACAAAATGGTAAAATACGATCCAACACAGTAAATAACTTAAACCGTAAACATAGAACTATTGCTTATGATTACACTGTTTGTAATGGCAGCAGTCTGTTTAAGATTGTAAGGCACCCAGGCTTTAGTACAAACCGTGTCTGATTTTAGACTGATGCATTTTATAGGAATAAAATATAATTAATAAATGCAAAAATGTGTACATAGAACAAATGATTATTTTTGCTCATTACCTAAAACGTTTATAATCCAAACTTCAGGTTTTACAATACAATATTGTTCAGCAACTTTATATCTGTAGTCAGTGTATAGGCACGCCAAATGCATGTTTATTGCAGACCTTAATTGTTTCCTTTAAGCAACATTAAAGGTGGGTGTTGGGTGCGTGTTTAGTAGTGTACTGTAGCGCGCGCACACTCACACACAGGGAGAGAGAGAGAGCGCGCGCACAGTGCCAGCGCGAGCTGCCCTGCTGTGGGACGCGGGGATAATTAATGCGGAGTGACTGATTGCTCTTGAAACAGACCAGGCCCACGAAGCGCATTGTCCACGATCGCTGGAGCGTCTCTGATTGACACTTTCCCTCCATCTCCTAGCCACATTCAAACTACCGGAACGGGGCGTTTGTCACCAGCGCGGGTCAAGACTGCTGCAAGACCCCATTATTGTTCTAGGGCGCAGTTTGAAACCGGTTTAAGGCAGGCCCCGCTCCGCCTTTAGCGAGAATATTTTAAGCAGGGCGCTTGGATTCTGCCCCTTCATCTGAGCTGATGCCCCTCACATGTATATGCATGTCCGTTAGTGTGTTTTTCTTAAGCCCTAAAATTGTTTAACTAATGTGCAGAATGTCGTGGATATTTCTTGTGAATCTTGAAGGTATGCCATACCCTCCATCCTTTTCGGTATCAAGTTTTAAACGTGTAACGAATTAAGTACAAAGTAAAGAACAACCGCTACTAAATCACACTGTGTTATAATATATAATATATTTATTATTATATTGTATGAGAAATGCTTAATACCTTAAAAACACTGCATGAATTATCCGAACCTCTTGCTACTTTTTCTTGTGCTACTCATCCATGCTCGGTACTTTAACCCATAAATTTGATCCTTTAAAAAAGTAAAACATATACAAACGCCTACACTCATTTTTCTTAACCCGTTAGGTGTCCATTTATCAAAATTCAAAACTTAAATTGTATACAAGCAAAACGTCAATATACATTCAACCACGTTAAACACAAAGATAATTTCAGAAAAAAATGTATATATTTTTTTTATTCGAGGCATTTGTTTTCCTGCCACATTACCAATAAAACCATTCGATATAGTTTGGTACATGCAAACACCAGCCATTTAATCATATCAAAATACAATAGGTTTATATGTCTGCACGTCCAATAGCTTGATGCATTTGTATATATAAATTACGTCTAAGGAAATAGCCAAACTATGAGGACCAAATAAATAAACTATAGCCCTCAGCTCATTTGCAGGGAGTCACATTTATAAGTACTGTTCTCTATATAACATTTAAACATAATCTTCTATTTATAATTTCAAATTTATAATGTATCTACAAGACGTATCGAGTGGTCGGGGAAACGCACACTTGCCATAGTTCCATACAGCCCTACGATAACTGATCTTAAATAAAAATAAAATAATAAATAAAACAAGGTTTGCAAGGGTTAAGAACAGTCGCAAGCTTTCACTCCACTCCACCAACAACGGTGCTGTAAGGTCGTGTACACGGTTTTGTATTTACCTTGCAAAAACTTACGTTTATTCTTAATTTAAAGAAAATACCATATAATTTAAAACCTGGAGAATATAAAAATACAGTCACTATTGCCCAACACATGTCATTTCGAGCAGTCCTGTGTAGTATTTTCTCTATAAAAATGATATTAAAGTGAGCACGGCGGGATTATCGCCATCTATAATTTCGAGCCAGTGGCGTTTAGACTGTTTAGGAACCCTGTGAGGTTATCAATAAGAAAACCCATCTGTGTTCAATTAAGGCAAGCATGGGCCCACCTCTATAAATGACACAAACCTCCTTCATTACGACCTGTTTTATTGAAAAAGCTAAAAGTCAAACTAAACTGAAGTAAAGAAGTGTAACTAAACACTTGACATTTGGTTCTGTGGGTTTGATTTTGAAAAAGAAAAAGAACGTGTAGGACAGTACATAAAACCACTTGGGACATGCGTGGAAAGAAAGAAAGATACAACCTATTAACGTATTCATGTTCTTAATAATCACTCCCAATTATCCTGGCCAAAGAAAGAGGGTTTAATATAGATAACACTAAAACACCTCGAAAATGTCGTTGTTGAAAAATACCTAAAATCTGATTCAACAAGAACAATTCATTTAAACCCGGTTACAATGCAAAACTGTTCCGATTCAACCTCACTGTGAAATGAGTTTATTTAACAGTTTAAGTCCATTTTGTTGTAAAGTGTTAATGTAGGCAAACTGGGAATGGACTCTCATGTAATCTCTCAATACTCGTTCCTAAACACGAGAAAACCCTGGAGCAAAGCATGTAACGTGACGCAAGAATGCTTCATTTCACGCACAACCTTCAAGAGCCAACATGCGGATAACCACAAGTAAAGTTAATCGGGTTCTAAATGATAAACACTCACGACGCCGACAAGAGTAAACTCACTTCCAGTCTTAAGTAAAACCCTGACGCCGAGTAACACGGAGTGAACAAAAACATCTGATGGGGAACACCTCGGTGAAAGTCCTGTTTTCTAAACTAATCCCAAGCAAGCGTGATAAACCAAAAAAGTAAGAAGTAGAGAACACCTCAGTATAAAAACGTCTGGATCACTCAATGAGCAAACGTGTAAAGTTTCCTCCCATTTATAAAGCCTAAAGTGTAAAACGTTTGCAATTTATATTCTTGGCTTTATAATTACCCTTTTAAAATCGAGGGGAGAACTTCAAGGCACTTCTTCCAACTTCCAATATGACCTGGGTTGGATGTGCAGCTCCTGCTATAATAGAGATCTTGCTTATAGTGCGTTGAGCAAATCCACCAGACTAAAGCCTCCTGACTCTGCGAGCCTCTATAATCACAAATTTATGGCTGGATGACGCGTCCTTCTCTCCCACAATGCCGCTCTGTGACATTAAACAGAAACGATGGATACTTGGTTTTTTTATTAATGCAGATCATTTTATTTTGTAGCGTGTATATGGAGGCCTGTATAACACTACGGCACGGCCGAACACATTGGACTTTAATTCGGTTTGGGCTTGCAGGGTCGCAAAACGATCTCCAGCGTCTCTCTGAAGATATCTTGTAGGGATTCATAAACTACTGGTCCTCGACGTTTCATCAAACCCAAATTGAAAAGCATCGCTCAAACCCACACAGATGAAGGTCCGTTTTCATTTGTTTTTCCAAAACTCGCGTGCAAAATTCAACACGCGACAGCACGCGAGGTTTTTTATTTATTTATTAGGGTTTTTTTTTTGCGTGAACCATCCATGTCTGACGTGGGTTTAGATAACAAAAAGATATGTTAAGTTTTTTTTGTTCTTTTAAAACATTCGAACTTTAAAATCACCTGAATAACAGCACAAACACGCTCCAGTTTCGAGCGATCCGAATTACCTGTTTACCTTTTTTTTAAACATCCATTTTAACAGACAGTGGTCATCCTAAAATAAAAAACAATACAGATCCATAAAGTCAGAATATGAAAACGTCTATTTTAATCTCCAAAACATTTTGCTTGTCCCGCAAGCAAGGAGGATTTTCCCACTAAGCCCGGGAGCCATAGCTGACCCCGCCCCTTCCGTTAATGTCCCCTCCCCTCGCGACTCCCGGCGTCATCACGTTAACCCGTTACTCCCCGTGTCATCTGCCCCCTTTTGTTTATGTTTGTTTTCAAGGATTTTAACGTAATGTTTTCAATTCTTACATTCGTGTACATATTCACTTAACAAGTTTATATCAAACAAAGTCAATGAAATGATTGAATGAAAGGATTTTGTATCTCCAACGAATGTCTTTGGACTGTGGGAGGAAACAGGAATAAACCAACGCAGACTCTGAGAGCACATGCAAACTCCACACAGAAAGTACCCAGACCTGGGGATCAAACTCAGAACCTTTTGCTGTGAGGTGACGTGTTACCAACTAAGCCACCATGCTGCCCATCTGTGTCCATCTTACAATTACATATTTAGTGTTTAGTTACAGTTTAGTTACACTCGAAAGTCTGAGCCAATGAGGGTTAAGAACCTTGTACACAAAATGGCACAAAAGCAACAACCTGGCGGTAGTGGGGCTTGAACCAGCAATATTCTGATTATTCGTCGGCTTATGGCTTTCCAGTTTTTTCATTGAACTTTAGAGTTAAGAGTGTTGCAGGATTTTCCACTAGCACTGATCCCAAGTTTCAAATTCTTCTTTTACTTATTATTTTTTTAACATAAATTAAAGTAAACAGTCCACTATCCATTGTTTTAGTTCTATAGAACATTTTCTCTGATTTAACTTTGTGACCTGGACACATAATCCTGTTGCCTTTGAGTATAGCTGGAGCTCTGAGCCCACACGAACATTTGACACCACCTATAAAGAAGTAATGTGAAAAGTCTCATGCCATTGTCTTAAAGAAAATGCATTTTATACTCTCACAGGGCCATTTGGATATGTCCTCAGAGCTTTCATCCGGGTGCTCCAGTTTCCTTCCTGTCTGTCTGACTGACTACCATGTGTTCGACTGGCAACATGTCCAGATGGTTTTCTGTCCAATGATTTAGGCCATCCATTACCCTGACCAGGATAAATCAGGTAAAACAGACAATAACAACAATGTATTTGAATTTGGCACTTTGGACAATGGGTGACACCTCACAGCAAGAAGGTTCTGGGTTCGATCCCCGGGTTGGTCGATCTAGGTCCTTTCTGTGTGGAGTTTGCATGTTCTCCCTGTGTCCACGTGGGTTTTCCCTGGGTACACTGGTTTCCTCCCACAGTCCAAAGACATGCTACCAGGATGATTGGTAGACTGTAGATACCTGCGATGGACTAACACCCCATCCAGGGTGCTACCATGTGCCTTCACTCGGTGAAGAGTTGGGATAGGCTCCAGCACCCCTATCGACCCTAATTAGGACAAGGGACTGATGAACTGATGATGAACTTTGGGCAATTTCACTATGTACAGTGACTGTGTCCTGTTAGATGTACTAGAGGAATGGAAAGTGTGAATCGATCTGACAAAATATTTTATGTTGTGCAGTAGTTATCCAAGCATAAGATAAAACACATAAACATAAAACACATGTAAGCACAGATAATAATCTCTTGGGTTTCTTTGTTTTAAAGGTGATGAATGTCCTTAGTCACTATAAAGAGAAGAAACTGACTAATCAAGAGGAGTGAGACATCAACAGAAATGCATTTACAAGCTACATCTGTTCTTTATTCTATGGAACACAACTCACATGAATATGCATGAAGAATTAGATGCTAAATTCAGACAAAGAAAGCAGAGACATCTCTTAAACCTCAGTGGCATTCACTACAATTTTTCCAGGCTCAAATAAAGCCTTTTTTATTGCAGCTGTTAAACACAGCAGCTGGCAGCAAAAGACAAGGTCTGTATTGTGACCACCAGCCTAATTCTGACGCACTTGCCTTTTGCCCAGCTGCAAAAATTGCCCATCTTATTTATACAGCGCCATCACATGGCCGGGGAGCAGCTCATGTGACTCTGGAGCAGCAAATTTGACTTGGGTTCACTCTAGTCAAGTGATGGGTTTACAAAAAGAGCATTATCTTTCTTTTTCTTTGTTTATGTCACTTGCTGACATTTATCTTGTGTCTTTTTATAACTTTAAGGCTTTGAGAAGATTGTTACATAGTGTTTAAATCTTAGAAAATATTTTTTATATTAAAGTTGTGTTAGAATGTAAAGTTCTGTTTGGACAGTCTATCTCAGATGACTTTGGGCCCAGAGAACTGTGTTGAAGTGACAAAGATTTTGCATCCATGAGGCTGTGTCCAATATGGTAGCATAATAGTTTCCCCAAATATTACTGGCTGAGATTTAGATGGTCAGCAGCACTTTCCACACTTGGCTCAAACACACTTGGGCTTCATGGTGATAGAGCTAAACTCTTTGTAATCTGGCAGTGCAATGCTTTGTTCTTTAAAATAATGAAACATTTTCTAACAAAGTTTGGCACAAAGAGGTAAACCATGATATATCCTAGCTTGCAATGCTAGGTGGAAACTCCTTCTATACTCAAACCTAATGTCTACACCAATTTAGCTGGTAACATTTTGTTAAATATATAACCTCATTTTGCCTCTTCTAACTTTGCATGCGTCACATTCTTTTATTTTATATTTTTGTAAAATTTAATAGTTTTTATTGTATTTTTATCTGTTACAATTTTTAATCTTGACCTTTCTTTAAATTTTTTTTTAAACAATTCAGTTTTTCTTTTAACAAACAGATCAGACAGTTAATGTAAAATATACTGGTTGTGTTAATACATCGTATTAAGTAATTATTAAAGACATTTCAGCTTTTATTGTTTGTTGCTGTTTTTTGCAACATGTGGTCTCCCTTTATATTAAAATCTTAAATTCTATATGGTGTTTTAGTTCTAAACAGTGAGCTTATAAGTGATTTTTTCAAGAGAATTCTTATAAAGTGGCAAGACAAATACCACCCCTAGAAAAGGTTAAAGGAGCCAACACACACACACACACACACACACACACACACACACACACACACACACACACACACACAGAGAGAGAGAGAGAGAG
>JAYDZF010000006.1:9970603-9984596 GCA_034509105.1 Microcambeva barbata | reverse complement strand
GGCTGCCCATAAGGAGAGGCCATGTGAGGTTGCTGGTTGACATTCATTTTCAGTTCATTCCTGAAGCTGAAGATAAACATAAGAAGAAAACCTGTTTCAGTAAAATGTTGTAGACAACATAAACCAAAAATAAACTTCAGTGTTGGTTAAAAGGTTGATCATAAACATGCCATCATCCATCCTCCCATCTATCTAACTAAGCCTAAAGCATCTCTTGTTTACAACCAAGTAAAAGTAAAGTAAAAGTAGGTCCCGCTTCTCAATTCAAGGAATTTCTTTTTTTTGTATTCTTGTATGGTATATTAAAACATAACTATGGATGTAACAATGTACAACAAGAGCACTAGTGCTTGATGTCGATCAATAATAGATTTACATAAATACATTATTTTGTTGGCTCAAGAGAAATAATACAGAAAATAAAGAAAGCTTATTTTCATAATGTCTTCAATTTCATGTTAAATATTTCTTTTGGGTTTGTGAACCCCGTATCGTGATTGGCATCATAGGTAGAGTGAATCATTATATCGTTAGTGATGGCGTTTAATGGCATCTCTGTGTTTAGAATTTCACATTTTAAAATTAATAATATATAACTTTTATCTATACAAGTCATGCAGTGGTGTTACCTTGAAGACCTCAAGATGATTTGTTGATGCTAAACTGCATTTTTGTGTGATATTATTGAAGTACTAGTATTCCACATTAGCAGCAATTGAAATGGGAGTAAATAGTGAAGAACTTTCTAATATCAGGTTTCTTCAATACTTTGGTTTGAGCAGTAAGCAAATACAAACAACCCAGGTGGGTGTTGTGGCGTTTACGATCCACTCCCTGATACTGTTGCAGCTTCACAAAGACGTTACACTCCTGAATAATTCAATGAAATCCACACCGTAACACTGTACGGTGGGTAGTGTGTGTATTATTTCCCTGACATCATATGCTAGATAAGATAGTTACTAAGACATCAATGTGGAAAACTATTCAAAACAACATAGAACGGTTTTGTCTCATTTAACAATAACATTTTGGGTATTATAAAGCTGACAATAGCAAAGAGAATTCATCCATCGTACAATTTCATCTTCTGATGTATTTTTGGGACTAAGTTGCTAGTAGGTTTGGTCAAGGAGTCATGACAAGGTCCAAAAGTACATTATAGCACATCTTTCAAATCTGATGGCAAAGCTTATGACATGGGGATGCCTGTGTTTGTTTTTAGTTTGGTCTATCTATGGCCAGGATTCAGTTTTTTTATTTCACATTTTAAAGTTGATATTGCATCTGTACATTCTAGCCTTATCTTAACAGGTGCATTATCAGTCTTAAGTTGACAACGATCCTCACAGACACACTCCTGAAACATTAAACTAGAATTGTATTTTTTTTATTTTTAAATATAACCCATTTTGTAATTCGGTTTGTATCGAGGGTGGGATCAGCTTTTGGTCTTACATTTACCAACCTTACAAGAATGAGTACACATTGCCTATTATCTCTAAAGTCCTTTAATTAACCGTTAAACTTGCAAATGTAAAAGAAGCTTCAGACATTTCTGCCAAATAGTCCAGTGACATATTTCCACAAAATACATTTACCAGATGATTCAATTCAAGCTACTCACAAGTGTTAAAGAAAACAATTAGGGCTGAAGGTCCATAAGTCACAGTAGTGGGACTTGAACCAGGAACCTTTCTATGACTAGTCCAATAACTTTACCCTTGATAGCTAACTGCCCATTTTATTACCGCTAAAAACTGCTTTAAAAATAAAATACTAAAGCCAACTCACATAAGTAGCCGCTACTTGTAACGATTGGCACTTTAATATCCAGAGTTGTTCAACACACAACCGCTGGAGTTTGTAGTAGAACCGACAGCCCACGTATGTGCTTATTTAAGTTTATTTATTTGTTCTATGTGCTACTAAACCGTCGAAACAGCTGTATGTCTACCCTGGACGTAACTGGGTAAGTAAAGTAAATTCCGGACTTGTGAATTAATACGTCTAATGGACCGCAATAGGAAAGCTTCCTCGTATCTCAAATCTCGTAGTCGCTCACTACGTAGTGTGTCATCTTAAAATGTAGATGACGCCTATATTAGTGCACTATTAAGTACTATATTGTGCGGTTTGATACGCAGCCCAAGTCTAACCCAAGTGTAGCCAGATAGCTAACTCACTGGCTAGCTGCGCTACAAGCTAGTAGAAGCCAAAGCACACATTTCGCCCAGGACACGAACAGCTGATTGTAAGGCACAAACAACGGCGTTCAATGAAATATATTAGCAGCGAACGTTCAACCGACAACCCAGTAAAAGTAAAGTGACATTAAGTAAACTACCGGTTGAGTGCTAGTTAGCTACTGCCCGTGTAAACGGGAAGGCTGTGGCGCTTGCTAAGTCTGCTAACTGTAAATATTGAGTTTATAACTTACCATCGATATAAGCCGATATTTAAATAGACACTACAAATCGAAACCCCTCCTTCGGGTGGATTACTGAGACACACACTCGATCTACAATCAAGGCTGGAAACGCTTCACGGAATCCCTGCTTGATGGTTCTGATAATCCTTCTCTTCTGCTCGAGTCCCAGGCGAAGCTGCATTAGCACCGCGGTGACATTCGCGCCGGAAACACAGCAACTTTGTGCCACGTCCGCATCCGGCTCCGTCACAGTTTGTGTTCCGACGTCACATGTTATGAATGCGTACGAGGCGTGCATGTAAACATCTGTGTGTGATTAAAGGGAATTCTGCAACAACATCTGCAAGTGCGTCGGGGTTAATCAGGAGCAGACGGCGCAGATAACGGTATGCATCGGTACCAGCGTTTGTATTGGAAGGGGATCGATACTAGTGCGACGTTTTACACTGGTTACATTCATCACAGGCACACAGTAGTTATTCATTACACGAGTTTCTTCAGTACACACGTTTATATCAAACACAGTAATTAGTAATTCAGTCTCAGATTCACCTCACTTGCATGTTTTTGGACTGTGAGGAAACCGGAGCACCCACAGTAAACCCACGCGGACACTGATAGAACATGCAAACTCCACACAGAAAGGACCCGCACCAACCCACCTGTGGCTCGAACCCACGACGTTCTTGCTGTGACAGGGCTCCCAATTAAGCCAACATACCCCCCTAAATATTGTGTGTGTGTGTGTGTGTGTGTGTGTGTGTGTGTGTGTGTAGGTGAGGGGTGGGTCCAGGTGAATTGTTTTCATTTAACAGAACTTAATAATCATACTATCGTTTCAGGTTCTAAATACTACCAAAGGTTATTTATTACTTGCAACGCAGGACCTGCTATGGAAGTTTGTGGACTGAAAAAAGCTAAAAAATTGGTCCATTTGGATTTGAAGGGTGCACCTCCCAGATTTGGCTACTTATGTGAGGTACAAAAAGCACAAATTGTTTTATTTATCATAAGGTGATGTGGTTTTAAAGTTCTGTAGATTTTACTATACCCTTATTCATCAGCTGATCCAGCTCTTTGCTGATCTTGGTGCGAATGGCATCCTCATAGAGTATGAAGATATGTTTCCTTATGATGGCGAGCTGAAAATCCTTCGCTCCAAAGCCCCTCCTAGCTACAGGTAAAAAGGCTTTTTGTGTTCCCTCAGACTGCCATTAGGCAAGAAAGCTTTTTGAAATTCCTTCTGAAAGCCTCCTGTTCTTGTCACTGACCCACTTGTAGCCGGGAGGAAATTATTGCTATTCAAGATGTTGCATATTCCAGAGGTTTGGAGGTCATTCCACTGGTGCAGACATTCGGGCACCTTGAAGTAAGTAAGTAATTAATTGAGTAAGCAAGGAAGCGAGTAAAATCATTTCACTTGCTGATAGTCTTTTCATTATTTCCCTTTCCAGTTTGTCTTGAAGCACAGCACTTTCAGCAGTATGCGAGAGGTAAACAACTGCTTGGGGACCCTGAACCCACACAACAAGCAAGCCCTTGCTGTTATACTAGAGATGGTGGACCAAATGATGAAGCTTCATCCAAAGAGTACCACCCTGCATATTGGCGCAGATGAGGTACAGCATTACACTGACCATTGTACATTGCTTGATGAAATGGTTAGATAACATTAGACAAACTATGTTTTGGGGGCCCTTGTTGTGTTCCGGTTCGAAATATTCTGTGAGCTCTTCTGTTGTCTCATTTATACATCAGGTTTTTCCTGAATAATGTTTCAGCATGTTTTTAAAATTAATGAATGCTTTCTTTAGCCTGCATATCCATATTTTAGAATAATAGCCTTAATAATAATAATCTTCCAAATGGCTAATGACTATTGCGATTCATTAACACTTGCTGGGGTTTTGTCTCGGTCTACTTTATTGAATCCTAATTTCTGGCATCTGTGAAATCATTTGCTTTGTATTTATTTAATTATTTAATAAATTATAACAATATATGTTTTCATATAATCTAGTATGTGAGTATTCAGTTACTAACGGTGGGCCATATAAAACAGTTTCATCAAGGATTTGTTGATTGTTCTTTAGGTCTACATGCTTGGTGAGGGAGAGGAATCTAAAAAGTGGTTAAGCATTCCAGGGCACAGCATTGACAAGCTGTTCCTCAACCACGTCTCGAACGTGGCAAAGGGGATTCATCAGAGTTACCCCAGCCTTAATCTGGTAATATGGGACGATATGCTCAGAGCCATGACCTCCGACACAATCAAAGGTAAACACGGATTCTTACTGATCGTGCCTGAATTATCACTATGGATGCATTCATGACAGAACCAGAAGTTACACTTGATTTATTAGTACAAGTTCAATTGCAAACATAAACATACCCTGTGTCGTCTCTAATTCACCTGACTGTATGTCTTTGGACTGTGGGAGGAACTCTCAGAAGAAAAACACATAGACAGAAAGGACCCGGACCGGTCCACCTGTAAATCAAACCCAGGACCTTCCTGCTGTGAGGTGGATGTGCTACCCAACTACTGTGCTGCCATAGGTGCATTGAAACACAACCCCAAAAATCCTTAAGCAACATCCAAATCAAGCCAGTTTGGGGATTTCAGCGATTTCTGCCGTTATTCATTTTCTTTTAATAATAATTCGAACACTTGGCAGCATGGGGTCTTAGCCCTCTAGGTACTGTCCGTGTTTGGACTCCGCCCCCTCTGCATCCACAAAACCTGTCAGTAGTTTTACAAACTCAGTCACCTGAGTACTTTCATCTAATTTGATCTGATTGCCAGAAAACGATTTTATAAAGAAATATAACTTATCTTACTTATCACACAGACAAAAGAAAAGTCGGGTGCAAATTTCTTTCTCATAAAGCTTTCTTCGAATTTATTCCAGAACTGTTTTTGTTGTTTGGTATGTACTGTATGTGTGTGTATAGGAGAACAGTTGCAAACTCAAAATCTGCCATGACTTGCATGCTATTATATGTAAATGACACCCTTCAGTTTATACAACCATACCTGTAAGTAATGAGCACATTAAGTCTATCCAGTCAAATCTCTTTATATTTTATTATTGCAGAAAGTGGTCTAGTTGGATTAGTACAACCCATGCTGTGGGACTACAGTCCTGTTATGGATGTGGCCGGCAATAGTAAGTTTGCATTCCAGACTTCAACAGGTCCTTTAAAATAAATATGAAAAATGCAATATTCAGCTCAGTATGTATCTAAATATGGCTACTTTCCCCAACACTGTTAAAGCTTTGAGCCTCAGTGGATATAATTAATATTTTTGTACTTTGACCATGAAACCTGCTATAAACGTTTGTTTTTTAGAATTAAGTAATTCTTCAAACTTACAATTACATTAAGGTCAGAACATCCAGTTCAACAATCCATGTTAAAAATTAAATGAAAACAGAAGGCAGACTTTGTAGATCTCTGTTCTTCATTGTTTTATGAAGTATTCATGGTAATTCCTGAAGTGTAAGACTGAGAAGTAACAGGTAATGCTGATGATAATAAAAACCACAATTATTAACAAGCCAAACATAGGTGAAGGTTCACCACTCGGGTAATAGAAAATAGGGCCGGGACCAGGCGTAGCCTAGTGATTGGGTACAGGTTCGGGGTATAGGACAAGTAATCCAAAGGCTGCCAGTTCAAACCTCACCACTGCCAGGTTGCTGATGTTGGGCCCTTGAGCAAGGCCCTTAACCTTCATTGCGCAGACTGTAAACTGTAACTGTTAGTAGCTTTGGATAAAGGCGTCTGCTAAATGCTGAAAATGTAAATGTAAAATAATGACTTGTATATTTTCTCTTCGCTTAGTTTCACTGATGGAGAAATACAGATGTGCTGGTTTATCACAACAGTGGATTGCGAGTTCTTTCAAAGGTTCCACCATGGTGCACACATGTGTTACCAGCACACAAAGGCACGTGGACAATCACCTTCAGTGGTTGAAAGTGGTTTCTGGTCTGGTATCTGGTGTGGAGCTACAGGGCATTGCACTGACTGGATGGCAAAGGTAGTCAACATTGTGACAGAAATGTGCTAGCTGATATTTAGTTCTGATAGTTTCATGTCTGTGTTCTTTTGGCCGTAGATATGATCACCTCTCCGTTCTATGTGAATTGATGCCCCTTGGCTTGCACTCTCTCGCATCATGTTTGCAGACTCTTCAGAACGGTCGGTTCTTATCACCAGTGACACTTCAAGTTAGATGTTATATGTTCAATTGCTTTCCTGGAAGTCCTGGAAATTAGTAGTAGTTATTTCTTAAGCTGGAAACTTTTTTTTACAGAAACATTTGGTGTATTTGAGCAAAACACGTACACAGGAAATATAAGGCACAGGGCGCCGCTAGGGATTTTGGGACCCATGAAAAGATTTTAATCAACGCATTTGATGAAAGACTGATACCCTCTATAATAAAATGTATATTATATTATTTTTATATTTATTTATATTATAATTATAAATGATTTAATTTAACATTATGTTAAAATTAGGCAATAATAAAATAAATATAACTTCAAAATAAATTGTAAAAAAGGCCCTTAGAATTCTCCTACCCTCCAATTATTTCATAACTCACACGTCTATGGACTGTGGGAGGAAACCAGAGCTCTTGGATGAAATCCACAGCGCTACTCACCGGGCGACCGTGCCATCTTTTAAGCATTTAATAATCATCTGAGTTATTGTATGTAAACTTCTGACCCATCATGTTTTGGAAGATATCAAGGGTATCAAATACCTCATGAATTATTCATTTAAATGTCTGTCATAGAACAGTTGCATAAATAATTGAAATCTCTCATGACATTTAAATTCCTTTAAAGTACCTCTAAGGCACGGTGGCTAAGTGAGTAGCACTGGCGTCTCACACCGAGCAGGTCCTGTGTTTGATCCCCAGGTGGACCAGGTCCTTTTTATGTGGAGTTTGCATGTTCTCCCCATCTCTGTGAGTTTCCCCTGGGAGCTCCGGTTTTCTCCTACAGTCCGTTAGAACACTGAATCATCATTTAGGTGTCTAACCACCAGAAGACATGCACCAGTGCATTCTAGTTCTGGTCCTAAGCTCAGATAAATAGGGAGAGTTGTATCAGGATGGGCATTCGGTAAAAAAAAAACAACTATTGGAGCAGCCGAAAGAAAAAAGTGCCTTAAAGTCATGTTCTATGTACATTCTTCATGTGTTTTTAATATTTGTGGATACTGCAGGAGGCTTTACTCAAGAAGCACAAAGTAAAGTGATGGAGTTGCTGTGTAGTGACACAACAGAAGTAGGAGACACCTCAAGGTATTACACACTAATGCTTGGATTTATCCTTAATTGTGTAGTCTACTAATCTTGAGTACTGAAAAATGAGTAGGATATAGTAAATACTAATTCCAGCTCTCCGCCAGCAGATGGCACCATATATAACACCTTTACATCGAGCTGTTTATGCCCATTTTACCTCACATTTTTGGACTGTGCAAAGAAGCCGAAGCTCCAGGATGAAACCCAAACAGACACTGGGAGAAAATGTAAACCCAAATGTTAACCCAAAAAATCGAACCCAGGACCTTCTTGTCATATTGCGACAGGGCTACACGTTCAGCCACCATGCCGCCCCCCATGAGCTTAGATTGACCTGAAGTTTTAAAACTATGTAAAATACTTATTAATACTGTTTTATTTCTATTTCACATGAGTTGTTGTTTACTTTGTGGTTTAGCTTGTCTCAGGGTTCCTCTCGATCCTATCCTGGGATGAAGCTAGCTGAAATCATTGTACATCTAACAGTGAGGCTTGAATCTGAGAAATTCAGGAACTTTGAAAGTAATATGTAAGTTCTATATACATCAGTGAGTACAAAATGTTAAACCAGGTATTAAAATATTTTGCTCATTCCTACTCTTTCTCTACAGGTATGTCAGAGGCTGGCTCTCTCCTTATCAACGGCACAACAAAGTTATGAATCCACTTATTGCACAACAAATTCAGCTACAATTAAAAACGTAAGCATTCTTAAACTTAATATAAAATGTGTTTTGGAGAATTGTTGTATTTCCCATTCAAAATTAAAATTCATTGAGGAGTCAAACTCTATTTTTTACTATTTTTTTCTAATTACAAAAGACAACCACACACTATGTGGCTTGATTTAGAGCAAGTACTAAGTTTTTTTAATTAACCATAGGTGTGTTTTAGGAGTGTCACTTGCCATTCTATTTAAGAGTAGGTGCAGTCTGAATTTGGCGGATTGCTATTTTAAATGCGCATCTACCCGGACGTGTCCAACGCTTCTCCTGCAATTCACTGTCATGATAGCAATGAACATCTGACAATTGATTTCTGCCGAGATAGTTTGCAGTAAGTGGTGCATATGTGTTTTCCATTGCCAAGATAGCAATACGCTAGAAATTTACCTGAGCACACCTCATTTCGAAACCACCACGCCCATCGGCATAAATATATTTGCAAGCATCGTTGGTATTTAAAGGATGTTTGAGCAAGGCATGAAAATAGACTGTTGGTGGGGTCTAGGATAGCAGTGAGCATTGCGACGTGCCATGCACAGGGTGGAAGGGCTCATAGTGTATTTTTACATTTTTTTAAGACACAAACTATAATCATTATAATAATAATAATTTAAATGTTCCTTTTAACTATTATGTCCAACAAATATATGAATTAAACAAATTGTCAATACTAATCATAACCAGTTAAGTATAAAAGAAATTACTTCATTTTGATGTATTCTATAAAATGTCTAAATCCTTTCTGCTAGGTTTGTGGAAGCAGTAGAGTTTGAAGTGCAGGAATTGAGGCGGGAGATGGTACTGCTTTATCCAGACACAACTATAGAGGAATGGATTGCTCAGCATGTCACTCCAGTGCTGAAGCCACTGCAAGATTTACTGAAGGACATTTCCACTGCTATGCAGGAAATGGGAGTTTAAACCAGTGCTAATGCCCAGTAGAATTTATGTATAGAAATATTCAATGCACAGCAAAAGTGTTCATCAACGCGGTGTGACAATTTTACATGGACTATTTAAAATGGTAAAGATGTGTCGCCATTATTCTTTTTCTGTTAGAGATTGTTATTTAAACAAAATATATCCTGAGTGACCATTAGAATTCGTTTGGTAAAAAGAGTTGTAAGAGTTTTTTGTAAGAGCGTCTGTCAGCACTTATTAAATGGCCACCTTGCCCTGTCACTGTGCATCAGTACTTATCACTTATAATTACTTATCAATACTGCTTATGCAGATTTTATGTCAGACTAGTAAAGGCTTTAAAGAGACCAAAAACCTTTAACCTTCTGTGATGCTCTGTCAATCGATGTTTGAAATGCAGAATTTGGTTCATTACAGTGTTGTGGCAGCCATTTACAGTTATCTCGGACATCACACGATAACATCACAATGTGATACGGAATATAACACATATAATGGAACGAAAACTAAATTGGGGCTGAACCAGTTAAACACATGAGCAATTTAAAAAGAGGTACTAAAATTTTACAGAATGGTGGCTTAGTGTGTAGTGTCGTCTCCTGGGTTCGATCCCCAAGTGGTGCGGTCCGGGTTCTTCCTGTGTCTGAGTGGGGTTTTTTTTCAGGGTGCTCTGGTTTCCTCCCACAGTCCAAAAACATGCAGGCAGGTTAACCGGAGAGACAAAATTGTCCACGACTGTGTTTAATATATGTTGTCACCACTGTAAATGTTTATGAAATTATATGAAGGTAAAATGATGAAATCGAGTTGACCTGTGGCCAATAAAGATGACCAATACTGTCCATGAGTTCCAGTTGTCCATGGTTCTTCTGTATACTATATAGTCAGGCCCGTCGCGATGGGACCAGCAAACCATGCAATTGCTGGGGGCCCAGCAGTTGAGGGGGCCCCGGTTGGTGTCTTTGCTTGGGGCCCCCAAATACCTTGAAACGGCCCTGTATATAGTAATCTGTTTTAGCATACAGTGTCAATAAATATGAGAAAAGGCCAAATAGAAGCATTTTCATGTTTAGTCTTAGGCTTTCCGTGTCCCCTGTATATGTTTATGAAACGATATAAAACCAAAATGATGAAATCTGACGAAAACATGCGTCATGACTTGGTCCCATGCAGAACATCTTAAAAGAGACACTCTATGCTTTTATTATGGACGGTGGAGCTCGACCCGGAAGTGTTCTCATCCAGTTCCTTCATAATATTTGTAGGGAGCTAGGCTACATGAGTCGTTTGAATAAACAAAGCGGATCGGAGTTCGTTTTTGTCTTTTCTTATACATGATTACAGAATATGTCCTCTCACGGCAGTATTGTTCACTCAGTCAGCGTTTTTAATCGTCGTCGGGTGTGTGTTTAGAGCTCGCCTGGTTCACCCTGTGACGCCCTGCGGACAGACCCCATTAGAGAGGAAAGGCGGTTTGTGTGGTGGAGGAATCGTGTGAGGCGACTGAGGGACGCTGACTGGAGGAGTCACTGTTGCTCTGAACGGGACATCATCGGGATATTAAGATTATGGCGGAGTTACAGATGGAGGCCAGCGCGGGAGGCCTGCTGGAGCAGACAGAACACCGGGAGAACCGCGGCTCCCTGGGTGTTCTCCTCCCGTCACCCAGCCTGGTTCTACCGACGCGGAGCGGAGCAGCCAGTCCGGGTCTGTCAACCTCCAGAGCGGCTGTGCTCGGCTTTCCCGTGCGGAGCAATCCGACCTCCCCGTCCGAACACACGGAGAAACCGGGATCGCGGTGGGTCCGCCTCAATGTCGGTGGGACCTACTTCATCACCACTAAACAGACCCTCTGCAGGGATCCCAAATCCTTCTTGTACCGACTGTGTCAGGACGACCCAGACCTGGACTCGGATAAAGTAAGATCCTCCTTATTGTCCCATACAGTCATTTAATGAGATCAATATTATTTAAGCCAAAATGTCACACAGACAATATTTGCACGATTTTATTAATCACTGCACGTTTTAGATTTACTTGGAACAATAACTGTTTTCCACAGTGCCTCGGTGGGTAGCACTCACCTTACAGTAAGAAGATCCTGGGTTTGATTCGCGGTCGTTGATGTGTTGAGTTTGCATGTTCTCCATGAGTCTGTGTGTGTTTACTTCGGCTGCTCCGGTTTCTTCACACAGTCCAAAGGCATGCAGTCAGGTCAACTGGAGATACTTAATTGTCCTACGTGTACCTATCCACCAGGATTTACTAAACAGTGCCGGTCCTAAGTCCGGATAAATAGGAAGTGTCATGTCCGGCGTAAAAACGCTGCCAAATCAATGATCCGCTGGGGCAACCCCCAACCCCTTTATTCTAAAGTTAGCTAGTCTACTCACATACATGATTGCCTAGGTCTGTGAAGTGCCATTAGTGCCCTGGCTAATCTAGTCTTCAGCTTTACTAACACCAGAATAAAAGAGTTAATAAAAATGAAATGAAACCTGATCAGGTGTCACATAAAGCTCAGTTCCTAATATGCAAATGTTTTATTGATAATTCAATAAAATTCTGCCTGTGTTTACACCTGTAAGCAGGTGTGAGAGTAGACAGTCTGAGACTGCAATGCCCCATTTCTGTGCCTTTATTCCTCCTTTATTCATGTTGTATCTGTTCTATTTAAATCAAGCTGTTGATGGCAGACCGGAACTAAACTAAGTACCCAATGATTACTCTTCATGACCGAAGTACTAAAATATGGTTCTTAATCATAACCTACACTTGTTTCTCTGTACAGGATGAGACAGGAGCTTACTTAATCGACAGGGACCCCACATACTTCGGCCCCATCCTAAATTATTTGAGGCATGGAAAACTGATCATCAACAAGAACCTTGCGGAGGAGGGTAAGATGGTTCTGTCTTTGTCCTGAGGTGCCCGTTTGGTTAAAGTAAAATCTCAGCATAGGGTGAATTTAAAGGAATTATTTTTCCTTTAATTATTTTGACCTTAGCAATCACAGATATATGTAGTCTAGTTGTGTTTTCACTAAGGATGTAACAGTGCAACACGAACCGATTCAGGAATCGATTTTATTGTAGCATGATTCAAATTGTTACGTATGATTATTGAATGTATATTCTTTTTGAACAGCAGAGGGCGCTGTCGCTATTCAACAAGTGGCCAAATTAAGCGTAATTCAAAATAGTTTTACCTCTTAAATACAAAGGCATTCACTATTTAGTTAAATAATTATAAAGACATGCAAGTGAGGTGAAATTCTCCATGACTTGATCTAGAATTGAAAATCTTGAATGATGTTACATTTCAAATACATTAAAATGAATTATTGTCTTTACGCTTTATCCTAATGATTTAAAAATTGGACATGATTGAAACGTCGGGATTAATAAAACTCACACTAATCTACCAAAAGTATTTTTTTCGAGCTTTGGTTTATAGTGGCTGCACACTGGCCCAATGTTAATAAATCATGTTGCACATGATTTGTAATTGTACTTCTTTCAGAAAGCTTTTGGGAAATCTCAGTCATTTCTGAAAAAAGAACTGTTTTTAATAGCCGTCCATTTGAAACAACAGTGTTACAGATTCTCACCCAGTGCTCGTCTCTTGCAGGGGTTCTGGAGGAGGCTGAGTTTTACAACATTGCATCGTTGGTCAGACTGGTGAAGGAGAGGATACGAGACAATGAGAATAGGACGTCTCAGGTGAGAGTTCATAACAAATCAATGTCAGGGGGTGGACAGAACTTCCAAACTTCTGGGTCTTCATGAGAGGATTAAACTAAACTACTAAACACAGACACTTACTAATACTCTTTTTAAATAAACACTTTGGTACAGAATGTGTTCAGCACTTTAATACTCTTAGTATTAGTCTTTAGTATTAATACTTAAGTGTTTACTATTGAAGCACATCTGTGAGTCGATGGGTTTTGTATTTTCAGGGTCCTGTGAAGCACGTGTACCGTGTTCTTCAGTGTCAGGAAGAAGAACTCACTCAGATGGTTTCAACAATGTCCGATGGTTGGAAGTTTGAGCAGGTGAGTCTCTTTCTTTGCTTCGTCTGTGTGTGTGTGCATGTGTTTGGGTGAGTGTGTGTGGTCCCGTGTGTGAGAACACATTCAGAATATATGACCCCCGATCATTGGTGATTGTGGGAGCTGAGGTAAGGGGGTGTATTTAATCTGAAAGCTTTTATTTTCCCGCTCTCGGAAATGACATTTGCAGAGTGGAGGCACTCGGATGTAATTTCAGTCTAAGTGAATTGGTCTTTATTAGATCAATTTTTGAATAGGTCGTCATTCCTTTATTCCTTTTCTCAGATTAAAAACAAATCTCTCGTAAGTCTACTCATTGTTTGTCTTTTTTTTTCTCCTGATTTTAAGCCGGTACATTTCTTCCAGAGTGGTGAATCTAAACAGACTGTAAGTTCATGACGTCGTCTGTTTTTCAGGTGCAGACCAGAGGAACTATGTAATTGCCCTCTTTTTTATTTACATTACATTTGGCTGACGCTTTTGTCCAAAGCGACTTACAGAAATGATGTACATTTGTCATTACACATATACAC
>JAYDZF010000006.1:9796524-9809205 GCA_034509105.1 Microcambeva barbata | reverse complement strand
TGTGTGTGTGTGTGTGTGTGTGTGTGTGTGTGTGTGTGTGTGTGTGTGTGTGTGTGTGTGTGTGTGTGTGTGGACATATAGGTAGATAGATGGATCATTTCTATTAAAAGTAATAATGTTCATTTTTTGTTTTAATTTTCTTTTCACAAGATGCAATGCACATGTTACTCCTCGTGGTTGAATATTTTTTTAATATAAAAGCCACCTACCATTACCTCCTTTTTACTTTAACATTCTGTTACCAAGGGAACTTCAATAAGGGGAAATAAACTTTATTCTGAGAAAAAAAAACTAGAGATGTCTGGGTCTGTTATTGTGGACGAGAGCCGGTTCACGCGTGCTTGGTCAGAAAAACATCAGCGCGTGAGGTTCAACGTGACTGAAAGAGGCCGTCACTCGGGCGCGTGCGCTTCAATTGGACGAAAGTAGGTCAAGCAGCTTGGATCACGTGACCCGCCGTTCCCTCCTCTGCGCGCTCAGCTCGTGCCAGCCGACAAGACGCGTGAAGTTGTCAGAACGAAAATAAAGGTGCAGGTTTTGACACTTTTGTTCAGATCTGATTCTAAAAGTTCTTAACAAGAAGCTGCTAAGTTTCATGAAGTTCTGTAATTAATTATAAAAAAAACCCAAAATATAATTCCACATGCCACAAATTAGACAAAAGCAAAAAGTTTAAAGATCACTTTTCAAAAAGCATGCAGAAAATATACTGTATGGGTAAGCTTGCATATGCTCTGAAACCCCATCTTGAGCTAGAAAGGAGAAGAATGAAAATATCAAACAAATTAAATGTGCACCACCTGTACAGGTATCAGCATCAAAGTTCCAATATAGGGGCTGCAAATGAATCCCTGCCCTCTCTGCCCGAAAACATAGCAAAGCATTTCATTTAGTTTCTGTAAATCTTCTATAGGCTGCTCACTGGTTACATCGTTCAGAGCAAACATGTCCTGAGCTAGACCTGTATTTATGAAGACTACATGTTCTTGTTTGTGGGTTTCCTCTGGGTTCTTTGGTTTCTTCCAACAGTCCAACGATTTGCATTCGGTTGTCTGAAGGTACTAAAGTATTTTAACTATGAGCATTTAGCAGAAGCTTTAACCCGAAGCGACTAACAAGATAGTTACAGTACACAGCAATTGAGGGTTAAGGGCTTTGCTCAAGAACCCAATAGTGACAACCTGTCAGTGGTGGGATTTGAACAAATCCAGTACCTAAACCACTAGGCTACAACTGCCCTTATACCTACATACAAGTGTGGAAAAAAATAAGATACCTCTTCAAAATGATGAGAAGTATTTTTACAATTACAATTTTCATTCTAGTTTGCAAAATAAAAGAACACGTCTCATTTTGGTCAAACACAATCGCAAAACTAAAAAATGTTTTTTTTTTAAGTGGTCTCTTATTTTTCCCCACGACTTTATTCACGTATACATACAAAATCAGTTCAGTCCAGTTCATTTTCTATAACCCCTTATCCTAATCAGGGTCGGGGAGGGGTGCCAGTCCATCGCAGGTACCTACGGGATGATTCAGTGTCTCCGATCAACCTGGTAGCATGTCTTTGGACTGTGGGAAGAAACCGGAGAACCCAGAGGAAACCCACACAGACACGGGGAGAACATGCAAACTCCACTCAGAAAGGACCTAGATCGCCCCACCGGGGAATCGAACCCAGGACCTTCTCGCTGTGAGGCGACAGTGCTGTAATAGTTCATTAGAATGTGTCGATCATGCCAGTATGTTAGTTCGGATTAAAAGCAGCTAAAAGAGGTCCAGCCTTTTGAGGTTTGACGTCACGCTGCTTGATGTTGACACATGGAAGTGATGAAGGGATTGAGAGTGAGCGATGAGAGTGCACTCTTCAGTCTGAGCGCTCCGGTCTCCTTTACAGTAGCCTTCAGTACACGCCTACCGTGCTGAGTAGTTTAAGGACGTTACTTCTCGTTACTTATCTCGGCTTCATTTCTGTATCTGCGTTTTCACACACGCACCGGTTTGCGCAGCAGAGTGCGCATCTTCTTTTGCGCTCGTCTCGTTTTGCGTGTTTTCTTTGTCGGAGCGGATTAAAACAGACATGGCCAGACCGCTTGTGATGAATCCAGCTTTTTTACCTCCTCAAAGTAACGGAGTTCTTAAATCGCTCCTGGAATACCCGATCAAACTGCCATTGCATCAAGATGAAGGTAGGACCAACGTTAGCACAGGATTCCCACTCGAGATGTCTTAGCTTAGATCCAGGACCATCCAGGTCAGATGGAAGTCGTCTTATTGACATGTTTATAACCTAACAACGTCGCCCTTTATTTGGTCCTTTACTGTTAATGGATATTGTTCATTGTGGATGCAGTGGTCAAGTGAACTTTGTGTTCACAAAAGACAAATGCACCTAGCAGTGCTTTAATTAGTAATGAAGTACTGTCATTTCTGAAATCCCTTTGGTAGGCAACTGGGGTTGCATACCTCAACCTGGTGTCATCTGCACCCCATAAGTGTCAATTTTCTTGAGGTGGAAGTCTTTCTATGTACTCCATATAGGCAGAATATATGCTGTTAGTCTATTATTAATATGTCTGTGCAGCATGTTGCTTATCATCAATGAATATTAAATATTTTGGACTAAATATCAGTCAGTATCATATCCTTTTATAATGTATTTACAGATTAGCATTTTAATAATGCATGTTAACTATTAGATTATACATTTAGAAAGATAACCTCTTCCTTAACATAATTTGTTAAGTGGTTCTAAAAGTTCCAATAAGGGAAGAGTTTGACTGGTCAACAAACCTTAACTCACTTAAAAAGGATAAGAAAATCTGCCTTCACAAATCCACCAGTATGCCAGACAACAAGCACGCCCTATCCCAGTTATCATAGACAAATCTGTCAGCAAGGTCATTCTAACGTGTCCAACCTTTAGCCCGGGGACAAAATAGCAACAGGTGATTGCGGCAGTGGAGCTAGCAAACATGTTCATCACACATTTACTTACCAACTTCAAATCAACCTTGTGCTTTTTTGAGAAGTGAGGGATTATGAATTATTTGTTTCACTTTGTTCTGTTCCGTGCCACAAAGCCTACCTCGAAACACTGTAAAACAGCAAATAAATAAATACATAATAATAATAATCTGTCGATCAAACATCTTATATTATAGAAGCCTAAAACTCAAAATATTAAAAAGCCAAAATAATGAACTCATTTTACAAAGCACACTTTATCCTGCATCACAGTGAACTTGTAATATTGCTTATTTTTTAATGATTAAACAAAATTGTTTATGAAAAAAAATCTTTCCATTATCTTTCCAGTTTATGACAGAGAGAAGAAGTTAGATGAGGAGAGGAATGTCCCACAGTCAGCCTTCCTGGGCCCAGTACTTTGGGGCAAAACCTTGCCTTATGATGCAGATAATTTCCAGTTGGAGTACATGGACCTTGAGGAGTTTCTGTGTGAAAATGACATTCCATCCAGCCCAGTCCAGCATGAGCAGACTCGGTGTTCTCAGCAGCAACATCAGCAACACAGTCCAGTCTCGGTCATGGACCTCAGCAACCGAGTCAGCAGCTCCATCCACACGCCTATGGTTCCTCAGAACTGTTTGCAGAATCCTTCACAACCAGGTAAAAGCACTTTACGACAGGATTAATCAAATAAAAAAACCCAAATATATCACAATAGTTTATTGTGATTCCTTATTATTATGATAAAAATATGTATTATGCCCGTACTTTAACCAGACAGTAGATTATTCTCCATTTATTCTGTATTCATTTATTGACCCCTGTAATAAATAATTCTGGTTAGAAAATGTACCTAAGAATATCAGCTAAGTTCAGTTCATTCTCTTTAATCCCTTATCTTAATTAGGGTCAGGGAGGGGTCCTGGGGCCTATTCCAGCTTTTCAACAGGCACAAGGTAACACCCTGGATGGGGCACCAGTCCATCGCAGTTACCAACAGGACAGTGTCTCCAATCAACCTGGTAGCATGTCTTTGGACTGTGGGAGGAAACCCATGTAGAACCCAGGACCCTCTTTGCTGTGAGGCTACCCTCTAAGCCACCATGCTGCACCTACCTAAGAATAGAAACAGTTATTGATACCTAGGTTTCATTTTCTGGTCAGAGTTGCATTGGGTCCAAGCTGCCCCAGAGTCACTGGACTCAATGCAATAACACACCACATGTCCCTTAATCATGTCTGTAGATGTACTGGATTAGAACACTAAATACCAGCCTAATTGGGCTACCGCATTCTACAGCTGTGCCACCAATGCTGACTTTCCAGTATGAAATAATCTGGTTGCAAAAATGTAAGCAAACCAGTTAAGCTCTGTTTTATGATGCACCACCTTCTCCCGACATCTTTCTTTGTGTTCACCAGACATTTATACTTACAGAAGCATTATATTGCTAAAGAAATTCAAGTTTATGGCTATAGTAAGGTTACCACATGGTTATGTTCGATACACCATGTGGCCAAAATAATTTGGGCACCTGACTTGACCCTGAATTTCTCTCTGTCTGGGGAATTCAGTGTCCATTTAGTCAAAAGTATTTTTATGTTCCAGTCCATTCCAAAGCTGTTCGCCCGGAGCTCTGTGCAAAGCACTGGAGTTTCTATCAACCAAACTTTCCTTGATGTCTTTGTGGACCTTACTTTGTGCACAGGAGCGCAGTCATGTTGGAACATGATATGACCTTTCCCAAACTATTCCTGCAGAATTGAAAGCATGTAATCTTTTCATTTCCCCCACTTTGGTCTGTATATTGTATGTTACTGGGGATAGTTTGTGTATAAAAACGTGATCAGCAGCTGTCAGTCATGCCTGACTTCATAGGGCTTTAAAAAGAACACACAAACACACACACACCATTTTGCTTTACCAATTCAACTAGTATAAATGAAGATTAAAAGTTGCTTCTTTTGGCTTAATACTGACCCATATATCATTAGTTTAAAACCTCAACAAATAACAAACTGAATTGACAATTGAAACAGAGGTCATTGTTCCAGTTTTCCTTGTTTACTTGCAAAAAAACTTCTATGACTGCTAAACTGTTTTTCTGTGGCTAGTATTGACACTTCTGTGCCTCGAGATATGTGGGTGCAGAGAGGAATTGGTAGAGATAAGCTACGCTCACACATTTACCCAGAGAAACTTGCAACCAGCATTTTATCGGGTTTTTAAAAATAGATGCATGTTTGACATAATTTACCTGAACAGGTTTTAATCAGTTTGGTTGTAGCCTACTGTTTAAGGTTCTGGACTACTAAGCAGAAGGTTGCTGGTTTAAACCCTCAGGTGCTCACTGTTGGACACTTGAGCCTTAATTGCTTAGCTTTTAGTCTACTTTGGTCGCCTTGGATAAAATGTGAAATATAAATACAATATACTTGTTATATATTGAGCCCTGAATACATTTATGTTGAAACACACACACACACACACACACACACACACACACACACACACACACACACACACACACACACACACACACGCAATATATGAGCCCGCCAGCGTTCTTGCTTAATATGTCGTGTTGCCATCTAGTGGATGTATGGTGTTACTACAATCTCAGCTTAAAAGACTTTTTAACGTTTTAAACTTGGTATCCTGTACTTTTGTATCTTCCAGCAGTGCTGCCTCCATCACGCAACACTCCCAGTCCAGTTGATCCAGAGTCCATTCAAGTGCTGATGAACTATGAGCCTGACCCGACAGACCTTGCTCTTGCTCACGTTCCCGGCCAGGAAGCCTTCGACCCCCGCAAGTGCAAGTTCAGTGATGAAGAGCTTAAACCCAAACCAATCATCAAGAAAGCTCGCAAAGTCTTTATCCCAGAAGACATTAAGGTAGATTGGATTAGATAAAGTGTGTAAGTGTGTGTGTGTGTGAGAGAGAGAGAGCTAGGTTTTAATTTTTTTATAAGGAACAGCTGCCCCTTAACCGTAGAAACTGTTTCTTTATATACACACTAGTATATAAAGGTTATTCCCATTGATGATTCCAGTATATGAGTCACTTTGAAATTGTCCAATGATGCTCCAGGCTGCAGCTAAGAGGCTTAAGCCCAGTAGTTCATTCATTCATCCTTTGGTGGCCTGTGTGATCGGCGGCCACAGTAGTTTTGCCGAGGTTAGGATTAAAGGCTTAGCCATTTTAATTTGTTTAAATAAAAGTGGATCCATGAGAAGATTTGCAGAGTAATAAATTGCTTTTACAGCCAGGGTCGAGTCTCAGTCTTATTGGCTATGTCTAAAGGGGGGTGGCGGAAGTCAATGGGATGCATTGGAATGCATTTAAAATGACCTTTCCTTATGTATTATGTGCACAGTCACTATAAGATGCATTTAATTGTTATTGGTACCAAATAGTCTAAAAGAATGAACATCTAGGGCACCATAAAACTTAAAGACTTAAAAAAAACATATATTACACACTAATAAAGAAAACGAGGAGGGGAAATACTTTTTCATTTCTCTATCGACGATGTCATTTATAAAAAGTTCCACAGCACAAGCCAATCAAAACCTTTAGCTTTCTCTTTCATGCAAATGAGTGGCATGAACACAGCAAGCATATTTATAAAAAGAACTTCTGTCGAGCCTCAATTTATTGGAATAAAATAGGGTGAGCACTGCTCTCTAAAATGTGAAAAATACACATTACTAATGATTTAGCAAACTTACGATTGCTAAACCTGTACCTCTTTTACTTAAAGCTAGACCTTGGATACATTGAGCATGAAACGAGCGAGAAAAAGACAAGAACAAAGAAAGCCTCCTGATACAACAAATCCTATCACTCATGTATACAGAGATTTCCTGAACTATTGGTCTTGGTTCACTTCTCATGGGAATTTTAAGCAATCAGACCTGTTAAAGCTGAGGTCCATTAAATTGAGGTTCCTCTGTCTGTACATGTTGGATTTCCAGAGCATCTAAAACTCAGTTTTCTGTTCTAAAACATCCATTTTGTTGCAGGATGACAGATATTGGGCAAGGCGCAGAAAGAACAACGTGGCGGCCAAGAGGTCACGGGATGCCCGGCGCCTAAAGGAGAACCAGATTGCCATCCGTGCCGGCTTCCTGGAGAAAGAAAACTCGGCTCTGCGCCAGGAAGTGGCCGATCTGCGGAAGGAGCTGGGCCGCTGTAAGAATTTCTTAGCAAAGTATGAATCTCAGCATGGCCCTCTGTAAGGTGCAGTTTAAAGGATGTTGTAACGAAATAAGACCCACTACACGTCTGATCCTGCCGACCTTCACCTCAGTCTGTTCTTGGTACTTTTGAGATGAGAATGCACTTTGTGTGTAGTCACGTTCACACAGAAATGTTTTCAGCCATCCTGTTTTTCTTTTTATATAAGCTACTGCAGGTGGATACTACTAAGAATGTTAAGGTCTCGTTCCTGAATTATTTTTTTCATTTAATGAAGAAATCTCCTGCATTTTATTCTACATTTGTACAGATGTTTGTTATACAACAGCTACATTGTTACAGGATGATAAAATTAAATTTGCAGGCGCTATGTGATGAACTGTTAACTCGGTGGTCTGGTGGAAGGGCAGCACGGGGGGGGATTGTGAAACATTTACTATTTAATATTAAATCATCTCCTAGAAAATAGTAATTAAGTAACTGTTACTCAAACACGAGACAGGCGCTACCATCCTGTTGGATTCAAACATTTATGCTTGGTGATAAATTACATATTGACCCTCATTTTCTACTAACACTACCTCCGGTGAAAAGATATATCACAATTATTATTATGACTCATAGGATGCAATAAATACACCGGGCTCAACGCAAAGAACCCATTTTTACACCAACTGCCAAGTTTTCTTGTAAATAATTCTTATAATTCTTGTTTTCCTTTGTACCTGGACAGTTAAAACATATTTTGGAATAAATTTCTTGTTGATTAAAAACACCAAGCAGTAACCGTCGAGTAGATGTAAATAGCCAGGTTCATTATTAAAAGTAAAAAGATGTCCATAGATTGTAATCTTTGTATATTTTGCATTGGCTAGTGCTCTTTATATTCAGTTTATTTCTATGTAGGTGTAAAATATACTTTTCCATTTGCATTAAAAACAGCATCTGTCATGTGACCATTTGGCATTTGTCACCGGGGGCCGATTTTTCCCATTCTTATCTATTACAGTTCTATTATTATACAGTTATACTTCTGTTAACAATGACATCTTTGTTTTTTATCCATCTTAAGGCTAGGAACATACTCGATGCAAATTTAAAAAAATGCAAACCTCTCTAGGTACACGTTCTAAGTCATGTGTTCGTTTTCTGTTTGGAACACAATCCAGATATTGACCAAGGACTAATGCTGCACAATCTGCATTCAAGCATCTATGATCGAAGTACAAATGTGTTTGTAGCAACTTTGGCTATACAAACATATCCACGATTAACACAATTATCAGCTTAATATTCACTGAAATCTGAAAAGGCTGAGTTGAGTATGTTCCTGTCCCAGTTATGATGTATTTATAGGATGATATTTCTGGCTGTACATGTTTTGGATTATCTACTGAAGACATGCAGAGTGCATATGGGTTTACATTTCAGGTGTTCTTTCTAGTGAGCGAGCAAAGTTAAAGTTAAAGGAAAACTTTCTTTGCACTGTCTGTTTCTTAGAGAAAGGCAGTGTTTGTTTTAAAAACAAAGGGTGGTGTTGTCTTGGAACCAGTGAGGTTAGAATGTACTTGTGAGATGTTAGTTTCTGTGAACAAGCTTATAAATCGTCATTCCTGACCAAATAAGAGAAATATATGTAATGTTTTGTTAAAGCTAACTATTTTTAATGTTTTACAAAGCTCTGCGGGATTTTGTACAGTATTTTTCCTATACTTTTATGAAGATGTGTATTGAAGGGTATTTCAATTCATTGCTAAAAGCTTTAACGAGCTCAAGTTCGCTGGATTTGTGCATGGGCATTAGTCAAGTATAAACCAAGAGATTTATTTAATGCATTAAGAGGTTTCGAGGGTCTGTATGTTGGTTTCTATTCATATGCTCGAGTTCATTCATTAGTAAAGGGTAATTAAGGTTGTTTTATAATTTTTTTGAGTTCTATCACCAGGGTCAAAACACTGTTACTTGGTAAAATGTTCCTATTGAAAGATTGTTTTTCATGTTTGGGTGAGTGTTGACTGAAAGAAACTAATATGAAACATTAAATGAATGATAGCATGCTTAATTTTTTAGTAAGTTTTAAGGTTTTTTCTTTTTTTGCACATGATAAAATAAATTCTTTCAAATGATTTGTCTACTCTTCTTGCTCATTTGTTGCTGATTAATAAAACAAATAACTTTATTAAAATGATTAAGATAGATATTCCGTTTCTGTGGATGGTGGTGAGGTAGTGTTTGCTTTGTGCTACATTGAGAGTGGATTGATGGAGAGGGTCTGGTTTATTTGTGTAGCCCTCCTCTGGGTGTGGCTGGGATGACCTATCACCACGCACACTGACGACTTCCTGCAGGGATTTCTGTCGCATTTATGAAATGGACGTGAAGTTATATAAAGCTATTTGTAAATGCAGAGAGAACAGATTGGGATCTGTGGTTAATCTCGGGCTGATCCGGGACTGCCCATGAACACAATGCGGAAAGGAGAAAGTAGGAACAGCCCCTCTAGGCATGTTCACATTATCTAGGGTAGTCTTAGCATTATCTTTAGCTACAAACCTTATCAATACTATACTCCAGAGTCAGTTGGTTACTGTTGTCACTAGTAAGTGACTGTATTATTATTTTTTATTAAATCAAATAAAATTAGATAAGCAAACTGACAAGCATGAACATCATTTCAAAAAGAGAAAGTAGTTCAGATGTAGAATGTATTAATGTATAAACATATAAATCAGAAAACCCTTTACTAGTGCATTTTAAAATTCATTATAAACTTCAAAATGTGTTAGAAAATTTTAAGCAAGTTAAAAAATCTCCTTACACTATGAATGTTTCCCAGTTCTATAATTTTAACTATGGTGAGAAAAAGTGAATAACCTTAAAAATGCTTTTTTATTCGACTGTTCAATATTCCCATAGATGCAATAAATGCTGTTATAGCCAGGAGGAAACTGGGTCTTGTTTAAACTCTTATTTTTATTAATAAAATATCATAAAATAACTGTTCATGACTGAAAAACTAAACATCAGCTCCAAATCAGTGAGCCTTGACTTTAACTCCACTTACTGGCTATTTTATAATAGTTTTGCTGTCTCAAGAAATCCACACAAACACATACGGCAATGCAATATGAAATCAGAAGTTGCCTCAGACTGGGCACGTGTCGGAGGGGGAGTGTGTTGATCCTTGGGCTGTTCAAGCAGC
This sequence comes from Microcambeva barbata, assembly GCA_034509105.1. NCBI lineage: Eukaryota > Metazoa > Chordata > Actinopteri > Siluriformes > Trichomycteridae > Microcambeva > Microcambeva barbata. Next base: position 9,798,829 of record JAYDZF010000006.1, on the reverse strand, counting down.
AGTGGATTTAAAATCAGGAACTGGACTAGAGAAAAAAGGGAGAAAAGGGAAAATTGTTCATCAAACAAAGTAACATGGGTATTAATCTCAGACTCGATTATCTGTATCTGAGGGGAGTGTGGTCAAAGCCTTTTGATGAACTGCTGGCATATACAGAGTTTTACTGCCTTGTGTCCAGCGTTACCTGGTGGAACTGGACCTACAACAACCCTGACAAGAATTGAGCAGTTCATGAAAATAAAAATAAATAAATAAACATAAAATTAATCCAATAAGTTGGTTATTTATAGTAAAACCATTTATTTTTGTTTAGAAGAGGAAACAAGGGGGAAATGCTTGAAGACAACTATAATCATCTATTTCAAGTGTATTGTAGTTTCATCAGATTTTCATCAAAATGTAATGTTTCCAGTACTTAATATATCATTTGAACCATATCATGCCGGGTGATTAATGAATGAAGATAAGGTCATTTTAAAAGTTTACAGGTTGCCTTTAAATACTCAATGGACAGACAGGCAGGTGCTGTAAAACACTGCATTTACATAAGCCCTTTAATGCATATATAGGGTGTGTTGTGCATGTTTGAATGAACATAGTGCTGACAGCTGATGCAGCTCTGATGTGATGCTGCTAGAGATAATCCCTTCATCTCTAAAAGCTCTTTTCCAGCATAATAGCATTCTGTTAAATTACAAAACCTAATTTCTGAACCTGTTTACTACCAACAACACTAAAATATTAAAAGCAAACATATACTACAGAGAACTTTATGCTTCATGTGCAAATAAAAGAAGGAAAAAAACTTTAAAAAATCTACTTTTCTGTAGGTTACTTATTATTTCTGTATGTTATTATTTTGAAGTAACTTTAACCCGATCATGCCTTACCTGTCTTATTTGTAGATGAATTCACTCCTGGCATAGAAAGAAAAAAGAAAAAAACAAGGTATGCTCGCCATGAGAGCGTCTGTATATCTATACGAGTGTGGTTTTCTTCTCTCTTGGGTCCGGGGTGTGTGGCACATAATGGTTGTGTTGGGCTTTTGCTGTGTTGTTTTGCTCATTATAACGTGCCGGTGCTGGCGAGTTCTCCATCACAATGAGCCGTACAGGAGACTGCTGCTGTGGGGCCGGGGGCTCGGAAACATCCTCCTTACTGGGGTCTTTGCCACGGCAGTCGTACAGGATGCAGGAGATGAGGAAGACCAGGAGTAGAATCACATAGCTGGCAATGAGAATGATAAGATTTAAGGTAACTGGATCGATCTCCAGGTAAAACTCCATAAACCCCATGGTGATGCTTCATCCCTCACGGCGTGCTTGAAAAGAAACGTTGACACCATGGACCCATGACTGGCTTGTCTGATGTTTTCATAGGGATCAGGACAATATCCGAGAGAGCATAAGCAGGGCCTGGAGCGCAAAGCAGAGTGTATGTGGAGCTTTGCTGTTGAAAGACTTTAATCCCTCTTGCTACTCCTCTAACCTTTAGTTCCAGCAGCCAATGATTAAAAGCTGTTCCTTTGAATGATTTTAGCCGCCCTTTGCATTTCGCCTGCTGAAGGATACATCTTGCGTTCTTTTCATAAAAATAAATTAGTAACATTTACTCAAATTAGATTTAGGCATTCTGACTCATAGTTTCCACAATGCCAATATAGGACCAGTAGTATATAAACACCTCATTTTGGGCACTGATATGTTGGTCACACTAGGGTTAGAAAGTCTTGTCAAACAGTGAAGTTCTTCTAGAATAAACTTTTCAGAGCTCACTTTGTGCAAAGGGGCAAAAAGTACAATCTTCAAAAAGTTTTCACACTTTTATATTTGCGTTGGAGAGACTTATTGGAGTGCTCAAAGAAGAATAAGATCTTCATGTGATGATGTAGAAGCAGCGTTTCATCAGTGGCCTCAAGCTCATCCAGAAACCTAATGTACTTTGTTTTTAAACGTATGTACAAAAACATTTTGAAGAACCCTCTGATTTTTTAAACTGACTTTAATAATGAGTTCAGAATACCACACAGTGTATGGACAGCTAGTTTATATTTTATAGTGTATCATTAAAAATTCAAATATATACACACTATTTATAACAGCACTGTCGCCTCACAGCAAGAAGGACCTGGGTTTGATCCTCGGGTGGGGTGATCTAGATCCTGTCTGTGTGGAGTTTGCATGTTCTCCCCGTGCCCACGTGGGTTATAATCATTCGTTCATTCATTATCTTTCCCTTTATCCTAATTAGGGTCGGGAGGGATGCTGGAGCCTATCCCAGCTCTTCATTGGGCGCAAGGCACAAG
>JAYDZF010000006.1:9618697-9632277 GCA_034509105.1 Microcambeva barbata | reverse complement strand
ACGCTAACGTAGATGTACACAGTAATGTAATTTATCAGTAACGTAACTCAGTTTTGTCACTTGTGGTTCAGCTCAGACTTGGTGGCTCACAAACTGTGTATGCAGCATGTAAGCTCCAGTAAGAAATGGATCGCCGTGTGTGTTTATGTAAACACCGAGATGATTATGAATTTGTTTAGGCTGCTGGTAACAGATGAGATGATCCTTGCCCCTCAGCGCTTGTCCCTCAGACCGGTGGACAGCTCAGCCGGGGAGTTTGGTATGGAGGGCCATTACTCATATCTGCACACACAGGGAGGAGCCGAAAAGGTTGAGAGCCATGAATCAAGGGCGAGCAGCCATCACTCGGAGATTGATGAAAAGCCAACGCATGGTTAAGTCTGATTTCATTTACAAGCACAATTTTTACTGGGGGGTGGGACGCCGCATGAGTGGATGCACATGAGCTGAGGGGACAAACACCACACCCCAAGGCTGAATTTCATAACACAAATACTTGTAATAAATAATGCCTTGATGACTTTGATGAAATGCCGGCGAGGACCGCATTGATCAACGATGCAAAAAAGATGCAAGTGATCGTCTTCGCCCCTGCAGCCGAGGTCATGTCCTGCTCCTGAGAGGGTTTTATGGCCTGCAGGGATACATGACACGAATTGGTTCTCGTATAGATTTTAATTTTAATGTGTCAAAATGTGTCACATGAAAGCTTAGTGGAACGAGTCCTGAGATGATTACTGTTTGTCGATTCGTAGCACGTGCACATTAGTCAGGGTTTTAGGGAATGATGCAAAAGTAATATGAACTTGTATCAGGGATCAATAGCATTTAAATATTTGTATTAAATACCTATTAAAGTATGAAAGTCTGGAGAACCTAACTTTAGAGAAACGTCTGGGTGCATCTTATCAAACTTATGTTAAGCACATTGTAACATTTTGTCTGCTGCAGTTTAAGCTTTTCTGTAAGTTTTCCACCTTTATTTCTTACAGCACTGTAGCATCACTTAGCCGTTTGTAGAGTTTAGCAAATTCTGGGCAACATCAGGGTGTTTCTCATTTCCCTAAAGTATTACAAATCGTTGCATTTTGTCAAATATGAAATCCCCCTTGGGATCATTTAAAAAAGCTCCTTTTAATTAACTGGTAGCATCAAGCATCACTGATTGCAGCTAAAGTTGTTGGCTGCCAAATTGCTTTTGCCTTTTAAAAAGTTAATTCCACCCTTATTTCTCGTGGAGGGCAGCACTGTCACTTCACAGGACAATAGCTCTGGGTTTGATTCCCGGGTGGAGCCTTTTGGATCCTTCTCACATGAAGTTGGCATGTTCTTCTCACTTCTGTGTGGGTTTCCTTTACAGCCTACAGTACATTTTTGGTTCATTTTGAGATGGTGCACGAAGGAAAAAAATATTTATTGTAGAATAAATAAGGACACCTTTTATCTTTTGTATGAAAGGTGGTTTATTTGACTTCACCCCCCCCCCCATTTAAACTTGGCCACTATTAAGGCATAAGTAGACAACGATGTAACAAGGAGTACTGTGAATGCTCGGAGAGGAAACTGCTGCCGTGAGTTATCGGAAGACCTTAGTACTTAGTGTTTCTTCCACCCTTCTCATCCCCAGGGTCTCCCATCCCAATGTGTGCATAAGCTCCTCTAGCCTTCTTCTCTAATTTGATAATAATGATATTTGTTCAGGATGCCCTCTGCTAGCACAGCGTAATTACCTACTTTTTATATGATGTCCATTATTGGGCTCCAATGCCGATAAGAGTGCTCCATTAGAGCTTGTTGTTATCACAGCTTGATTTTTGCAACACTGCCATTATTATTTTACACTCTTTGGACTCGCGGGGTTTATGGCCATACTGGAGAGTCTTACTGCCTGAGGAGTTTAACTGTACATACATGACTGCCCAGTTGAAAGAAAAATATAAAGGATTCAATTTGAAAATGTAATCCTATACTCTCAGGGTCAGAAATCTGTACTGGTGTAAATCAGCATTGGTGTTTGCAGAAATATTTCTTATACAAAACACCATGCTTAATAATAATAAATAATTGATGACACTGATATGACAAAGCAAGACACAGCAGGTTGGGCTAAAGTTCTTATAAAAGAATAAGAACTGTTTCCCAAGCTAACTCTCAAAACGGAATGAATCTTACTTCTCAGTGAGCAGAAAAGAAAATGTGGTTCATTTTACAGATTTATATTTTTTATATGAACTTTGTGCTTTTATTTCTCCTTATTTAGTGTAACCAATTAGTTTTTGGATGGTATATTTTCCCATTCCACTCCCTCCGATGTCCCTTAATTCAAAAACATGACTGAACCAAAAATTTAGTTCACAGCTCATGCAAAACCTTGAGTTTAAACTACCAAGCCTATAATAAACACACAATTGCTTAATTATATACATATTTTGTACTATATAGTACTATTATCTATTAGTATTGCTATATATTTAATACCCATATTACTATTACTATATAATTACTACCTAGCTATAATATTTAAAATGGTAGGGTACAGTCAGAAACGCATCTGTTTTTTTCAATACTAACTTATTGGGGATAACAAAAACCAATTATTTATTATTCGTTCCAAGGTTGGTCTACCACTGCAATCTTCATACACAAAAGGTTCAAAGCTTTCCACAGACTTTGTTTTAGTTGCATTGTAGCCCCCATGAAACTACACTGATCTTCATCATAATCTCCCTCGCTGACGATGTGACAATACACAGAGCTTCGGAAAGACAAATTCAAAGGAGCTAAAGAAAAATATCTGAGGTGTAATAAAATATTTAGATTGTGTATTTCTGGAGCAACTTGCCTAGCCTGAGAGAGAGAGAGCTGCTTTGAAAGAGCTGTAAGCTGAGCAGCGATCTGGGCTTTAAAACGGAATGAATAACAGGATAAATCAATTCGTGGACGATGTAACTGAGTTCTCAGGACTAGTTGTTTTGCTTTAAGTAAGCTTTTAACTCCGGTAATCATGTTAAAGTGCTGTTAAAGTGCTTCTTTAAGCATTTAGGGTTTTTTGTGAATGCGTGGACGAGCCTGCACACCCTGCCTTGTACTCACACCGCAATTTTTATTGTTTATTCATTTATTTTACTGTAGATTTGAGTTGTTCAATATATTGTCTAGCACCATCGGTCCGATTGGACAGGGAAAATCAGACATTAAAACTAAGACTGTGCTGTAGATCAGAATAAAACCACCACAATATTCTTCAGTTCAGTTTGTTTCCATTACACTCCCCCCAAAGATTCATCTCTAATCAAATGGCAAATGGCTTTAAACCCAATCTCAATTTTTTTGGAAGATGTTAAAGCTTTGCTCCTTCCCCCTCATTCAGTAAAATTGAAAAGAAAAATGAAACTATTGATTTGTGGTCAGTTTCTCTCAGTTTGGAATATTAAAATGGACACTGAGGTCCTGCACATGACTCTTTCCCTGATTCTCAGTGACAGCTGATGAGCAACTGTGGCTCAATTGGCTGCCAGGGATCGACTTCTCAGCTCAGAATCTCTTAGAAAGTCTTAGACGAAGGTTGAGGAGGCCACAGGGCAGAGATATTTAAGCTTGAATGCTGCTGTTTAAAATGTATTGTTTTTGAAGGGCAGACATGCTGAGATCTCAGAATAAAATCTACACTTTTTTTATGAGGGAGATCGCCGATATCTCTGGAAGATCTTTATTATTCATGGATGTTACCGTTGCTAGCTCACTGATGAACTCATGCACAAGGATGGATCGATTGGCATGGGCGAGAAAAGCCTTGGGAAGCAAAATATACGATTCTTTGACCTTGACAGATTGACAGCTGTAAAGTAATTGATATCACTTTTATTTCACTATGATAAATTGAGCGCTGTGTTTGCAAGCTATCTTTAAAAACCTCAACTGGAAGTCTCGTATTTACTGAAAAATAAGTATGTGTAGGGCATTTCAGGCTGGTCCTACTTTTACAAATCAGATCAGTGAAGCATGAGTTGTGGCATGGATTTATTTGTTTTATGTCAGCTAATAGATTTGGCTAATTCAGCCACACGTTCCTAACAGGTCCACTAAATCAAGCATGCATCCTAGCAATCAGACCTAGCAACATCCTAGCAATCAGACAAACATTGCTTTTAAATGGGGTCGAACAGGTCTCCGTAACTTTAAATGTGGCCTTGTTGTCGGAGTTTCTACCTGGATTCAGTGCAAATGAATCCCACAGCACGTCTATACACACTTTCGAGTCATATTGTTATGGCCACCAGTTAATATCACAGATTAATCTGTGATTATTTTGGTCTGAGAGTGATTCAGAACGATCTTAGTTGATTGTCACGGGTATCTAGAGCCATGCTGACTGCAGGGCTGCTGAATGGTGTGTGGGGGAGAATCTATAGATTAACTCAATTGAGACATTGAAGTCTTGGTCAAGCTTTTAGCCAATATCGGACATTTCGTGTGATGTGTTGCATTGTCTTGCTGTGCCATCCACATTTTATATACCTATCAAGCCATCTCAAACATGACTTCCTTAATGAGCTACACACTGCAGCCGTCAAAAGTGTGGAAGTGGTGTTTAGCTAATAAATGGTCACAAAAGTATGATGAACCTTAAGAGGAGTTGCCATTGCTTGTACCATTTTTGGAAATGCCTATGGCTTAACTTAATAAGCAAAACATAAACTGACATTAAAGTTGCACGTTAATGGAGACTCCTACTCCCTATTGTAATGTTGCGGTGTAGCAAAAAAAATATGCCGGGATGAAATACAGGAAGTAAAAGTGAAGGGCAAAATTTCGAACCAATCGCAAAATAATAAAAGAAATAATGACCCAGACTAGAGCTGGAGGTCACTTTGAAAGATCCCGAAGCTATTGTTTCGAATCTTTATGTCTTTTCTCTAAAAACACCCATGAGATGAGCACCTCAAAGGTTACGATGTTGAGGCGGTTAGTATTAATGGTGACTTGGCTAAATGGTACCGTATTTCTCAGGGTTGAAACCTCCCTGAGTGGCAATGCAATCAGTGTTGGAGAAGTATGTGACTGAGCATTACACCGATCACTATCTGTTAAAGATCTCCTCAAGGTGAGGGCGACCACAAAAACTGTCATTTCAACTGACTTTAAGATTCCGTCAACAGCCCTCAGCACTTTTTTAGGTTTTTCTCTCCAATTCCCTCAATTTTTTTATTTGTTTGAGGGTAAAGTTTCTGTTAAGGGATGTCCCTGTTATTCAGCGGAACTGCTAGCTGCTAAGTATAACTTTAAAACAAAGACATCCCCTGGTATTGTTACAGCAAAGACTGATTTGAATAAAAAATGTTGCTTTTATGCAATGATGTGATTTATTAGAACTGTAGAAATGCAAAATGATGTGAAGACTGATAAGAATGAAAGAAAAGGCAGCTGTTTCTCTAAATAGTCTTCTGTACACTGAAGTTAAAGAAAAAAAAAGTTCACCATTCTGTTACTTAGTGGGCCCCTTATGGGAGTGTAGGCTGAACACCAAGAGCTTGCCATACTATTTGGTAGGGAATGAACGGCAGTGTCATCCATAGACATCAAATCGAATTAACAAAGTGTTTTCTGGCACCTCAGTGTTTAGGCTTCAGTGAAAACTCTAATGTGTCCGCGGTATCCTTCTGCTTATCTTGTTTTGTTTTCTGTGAGATATAATCTGTAGATGTGGAGGAATAGATCTTCGCATCAGAGGTGCGTGCTCTGCTGTGGCTGCTATTTCTCGAACAGTGCTTTGTCTCCTGCTTCTCAAAGACAGGAGGTCATGATTTGCCCCAGGTTGTATTTCTGTGAAAATCCCCCTATTTCCCAAACATCTCCTCCAAGCTAAGGATCTCACTTCTATATTCCTTGTGCATTCTCGACTGAGACGTGTGTACCCCTTTGTTGATCTCCAAGATAGGTTAGGAGTGATAAGATATGAAGAATATATTCATCGAAACAGCAAGTATGAAGTAAATGTAGGGAACATTGTAGTTTATTTTGTTTGCATTCATCATGCTGTCTGTACTTTTCTGCATATTTGGGGATGTAACATACGGCAACCCTGAACAAATACACTGTGCCCCTCTGGACGCACGGCTATATTAGTCAAACATGATATGAACCATAGCCCCATTACTGTTACCTGCAGAGAGCAGTAGTATATAACACTACACCCTCATGAGTTCTCGCTCGATATATATACTGTCAGACAATACAACAGCGAATGAAAGGGGTAGACGGGTGGTGCAGTAACCGCCGCCAGATATACTAATAGGAGGCTGTAATGGTCATAACCCTCTATGGAGAAGTAGCCACAAAAAGAGAAAGGGTAATAGTGGAATTGATTATCAAAAACGATAATATGTCTCCTTAATGATGACTCACACACATATATGCACCCAGGCTTCTGCCATAGACCTCAAGTGCGAATATGGAATGATCAGTAGTAATCACTTCCAGAGTCATATCCCTTACTACAGCAATCGCAACCCAGAACACAAAATAGGACTTGGAAAAGTAAAGTTAAATGTATTTATATATTTTTTTGGGAAAAGTGATATTTTGTTCTTTTATTATGGCTTTCAATGGCACATAGATGAAGGAAATCACAATGTGTGTGCTGGCTTGGAGAGTAAAGAAGGGGTGGAAGGCACTCCCGACCGATCTGAAGGTCATGTACAATCATACATGCTGATGGGATCTTCCAGCAAGTCAATGTGACATGTCACATGTGGCATCTGGGCATCTATGATCACCTTGATTGTTGTATTCACTCTTTGAATCACTCCCCCTTGAGTCAACCTACCGGGACCTTATTGAGTCACTCCCCACCCATCGTGTTGCTCCCCGTGCCACTCAGGGCAGTTACTCTGAGATTAGCTGTTGGTCGTAATAATGTGGCATAAAATAGACAAAATAAAAGTTTGTTTCATGACTGGAAACTCACTCTCTCTCTGAGCCACATGTCCTAATCAGGGTCTTGGGTTGTTGCTGGAGCGTCTCCCAGTAGACCAGAAACATTTTGCAATATTAATACGTGTTTACTGTTGTTTGCTCATAGGTGTTAGGACGGTTTCCTAATGACTGTGTCTCCAGAATGCATTTAAATGTCATAAATTCTTTATTATTTATGTGTAGTAAGTGTTAAAGCGCTTAAACATAGCCTGCTGATGAGATTGCTGTCCGATTTGTCGGGCTTGTTTGTTTTGTGGCCATTTTAAAGCAGTGATCTAAAGCAATTATCTATATTATGTGCTACTAATAAATTCAGGCATCCCCTAGGTAAACTCACCAGCCTCTAAATATCATAAATCAAAGTTGAGTGTTTTTTGGCTGCAAAATGATGCTGTGATAGCGTTTTAACGTTTATTAGCCATTTAGTTAGATAAAAACTTATAGTTAAAAACTTGAGCGTATATCTACCAAGCTAATCATTCTTTTATTTGTTTATTTTAACGTTTCAATTCAGCACAAAGTTTCATATGCTGCCGTGTCCAACTGTGTCTTATTGACCAGACATGGCGACAGACAATACATCAAATTACTGGGTAACTGTCCTTCAGGGAGGTTTCTAGCCCTGAACACGGCCACAGTAGACTTTTTAACTGTGACACCAGCTCATTAGATCACAGAGGTCATCCACTCCATGCTCATTTAGCAGCCAGGCCACCAATAATGGACACTCTGGGCATCATTGGGATAGAGCAGCGTGTCAAAGCTGTGCTGGACTCCAATTTGAAAAGTATCCTTCAGCTTCTGTGGGAGTCTTTCTTTTGTCTTGGCCCTATTTGTCCAGTGACCTTCTGGGGTCATTCTTTTTCACTCAAAAAGCTATTTCTGACAAACTGCGTTACCTTACTGACGTGGAGGATTAATTTGGGTAGGATTCACCAACAGTAGAGTGTATTTTCACATCACACATATCTGCACTTTCGCCTTTTTTGACTTTCTTTTCACACTTCTCCAATTAAAAAAAATAAATAAAATGAAATGCGCTCATTTTTTACACTGTAAAGAAATTCCAACCAACCTATGTGGACACCTGATCACGAGTTTTTGGGCACCTCATTAATATGAGTAATAAAAGAAAACCCTTATACAATAAGGATCTGATATAAACTGACAGCTGTCGTGTCATTTTTTCCCTTTTTCTTTCTGTCTGGCTTTCAAATAAATAAGCTTCCGTGTGGTTTATTATGCATCCATTGTGCATACACTCGAGACGTTTGTTTAGTGGAACTGCCGCTTAAGTTGAAGCACTTCTGGCACCCGTGATTGATTTTCTCTTGTGTTGCTTTGAAGCAAAGCTAATGGCTTTTTCTACTGACCATATGCAAGAACTAGATTTACAAAGCCACATTAAACTTTATGTCCTGTTAAATAATGTCAGGAGTCTTAGTCTGAAGTCTTTTAGCTCCCAAAATCAGGAAATACTTACATGTCCAGCATACTTGATATTCAGGGTTTATAATAATAATAATAATAATAATAATAATAATACTAGTACTACTACTACAGACTCATTATTAGAAAATTTATTAATAAAAATGATGTATAGACATTTTCTGAGCAAGGCATTCTTTAACTTATGATTACGATGTGGGAAACAGCTCATTCCACAGTTCATGACATCCATTGTCAAAAGAAAATTGAACCTTGCAGTCCAGCATCAAGAGAGAAGGTGTGCCAGCTAATACAATGACACAAGGGACAGAAAAAAAAGTTTTAACTATAGAAAATCTTAGACCTAATGTGAGTCACTGGTGACTCCTATTAAGAGAATGACGGCTCACACTGTGACTGTGCTTCCTCTGTCTGCTAAACTACATCATCTGGGTGCTCTGCTGACTATGCAGTCTATACCCACCTTGTTATAGAAATTATTGATAGGTTTAGAAGTTTTATACAAGCTTGGGTACAAGCATAGCTTTTGTTTAGGATGAAAAGAAATGTGGAAAAAACAATCGTGCATCGTACACTTCAGCTATTTTAACTGTTGCATGATACAACTAATGAACAAAGAAGATGATATTTTAGAGTAGCAGAGATATAGTCGAGATGTATAACGATCATGTTGAATACTGCCATTCTGTCACTGAAGCTGAGACTGTAGTTTGTTTTATTGCACCAAAAGGCCAGTGATTATAAGATAATATCCCAGACCTTGAAAATTCTTTAAAAAGACACCATTGGGAGGAATGACTGCCAGTCTTAAATTTACCACAGCAAACCTGAGACTGAGAGAGAGAGAGAGAGAAACCAAAATTTCTTTCAAAAGCCTTTAGTGATGACATGACCCGGGACCAAATGTGGCAAATTTTTCGGCATTTAGCAGACACTTTATAAAACCATCTTAATGAAGAAAAAGAGTCTCTTGTAAGTTGTTTTTGATAAAGATGGCTCAACCAAGGACTTCATGGCTGGACAACCTACGCTAATCTTGACCAAGCCACACAGGAGGCGTCAACTGGAATCCCAAGATAATATGGGGGTGTTTTTCTGACCCTGTTGACCATGTGTCTGAGACGTCTAGGGAGTTTGGTGAACCTTAGTGATAATTGGACTTTCTAGAAAGACAACGATCTCAAGCACAGTTCCATGTCAACCAAAGCTCAATTATATGGAAGTTCTTGCATGAGTTTCAAAGGTTGAAGGTTCTACAAGATGGGCACTGAAAGCTTAAGTATGTTTGGGATTGACTGTGTTATATCTCGCCTAATCGTTTTTACTATTCTATTTAGAAATCGCTTACAAGTCTGACCTCACTTTGAACTACATGCATGCGGGTCAGAAGTATTTTTTCTTTTAATTAAATTTCATGTGTTGGTTGTGCGAGAGATTTGTTCTTATATCAATTCATTGGAAAACACACCCTGAGCCCTTCTCTGTTGTAAAATGTCACGCTTTAACACTGACCCATCCACTGAGAAGATCCCTGTTCTGTTGACAGTGATGGATGTGCATTATGTCTCTCACTACAAGCCTTCACAGACTTACCTTTCAAAAGCAACGGCACTCAATAAGATAAATAGTCACCATTCTGAAACACCTTTATGGAATGACCGAAAGTTATTGCTCAGCTAAGTGATTGTGCATATTTGCTGTAAACACTCAATGTGCTCTGTGTACAGATGTAATGCTCCCACATGTCATACATCAAGGAACTAGAGGACAAAGAGCAGGTACCTTGGGTTTGGGGTATATTTTGCATTTGTAATAGTCACTTTGGTGTTTGCATACATTACAAAAATAGGTAAAAGTGCTCTTAGCATTTTTCCTGAGGGGGTCGATATCTGTGAAAGAAAAGACTTATTTAAAGGAAGTGTGCCTAAGTTCATCGACCTATTTATTATTTTCTTTAATCACAGATTGTACCGAGAGTAGTGGTGATAGAACGATGCAGTAAAAGACGATGAATCAACATTCACGTCAAACAGCAGCTGGTGCTATACACCTCGTCTGGCTGGTATATGAGAGGTTGGGGGATTTCCAGCCTAAAAGGGTTAAATACAAAATTATTTTCAATAGTTGCGCCTTCCTAAAAATAGTATATTATATATGTTATAATTTGTCTTCAATTTCTACAAAAATCCCATTAAAAACCCAGTATCGTGGATCGTATCACATCATGAGTAGAGTGTATCGTTACATCCCAATTTTACTCAGAAATGACGTGATAGAATAAAATGATGCTAAAAAACACAACACAGGAACTAAAGTCAGTACTGAACTGCATTCTGAAGAAGAAAAATAACATGTAGTGTTTATTATACCAAATGGTCAAGGCTATAATCATAGTATATCACAGTATACCACCCAGGATTAAGACTGGATGAGCAAGTCCCTCCTAAGATACTGATCCCAAAATAACAATAAACATATTAAATCACAAATTCGGGAATGTTTACAATCCTGGATCCATCAATTGTTTATATGCCAAGAACATCCTCTTCTAAATAGGAAATCTGGATTAGGCTTGTGTAAATCCTAAACTTATGTATGGTAGGGTGGCGATATCTAAGTCTGAGCTGTTTTTCTTAGTTTAGATATGAACATTTATCTCCAAATCTAGTCATTTCCAATATGTTTGTGAATCCTCTGCTGCTTACACAACTCCGATCTGATCTGAGCAGGATCACTACACTCCCCCTCCGACATGTGTTCTGCTTTTTTATCACCTGCCAGCGTTGGCTTCCCACACTGAGCCCTATAACATACAGAGTCACATTAAGCTCCTTGTGACTCCTACACCCCTCCATCCCAACCACTCACACAGATCTTATATGGCAGCAGCAGTGGGACGAGGCCCTGTCCAACCTTCCCACCCACAAACACATCAAATCGTGTTTGTTTTTTTTGTGCTATTAACTTCACAACAGTTATATATATATATATTGATGGCAATGATTTGATTTTGAATCATAGTACAGATGGATACCAGCTGTCTGCATACTTTATTATCAATAAATTAGAATTATCAATATAGTAATTTACACTGGTTAGAACTGATAGGATTTTTAAAGTGTCATGAGTAGTAAACCCTCCCTTCTTTCACAACGGGAGCTTTCATGTGGCAAAAATCCATAACTAGCTAATACAATCTCATTTCTCTCCCTGCCCCGTCAGTTTAAATAGTCTATATTGAATTAACTCCATAAAAACAGAAATCGATGTTTCTGTTGCCCATCTTGATACTGCTTCTCGAACCACTGAACTCATAATCATCTTTGATCCACCCTGGGCATCAGTTTGTAAAAAAAAAAAAAGCTTCGGCCTCCAAAAGTCACCAATACATTATCATTGTGGTTTTTTCTTCTTCTTTCACCCTACTAAATGTGCACTCAGTGATTCACAGCGTGACCTTTTAATTTTGTGTATCATGTAATGATTACAGAAATCATAATTGACCCAACGTGAAAGTTATTTTAAAAGAATAAGTAGAAGTGTTGAAGAATGTGGCTCTATGGAATGTAATAAAAAGATTTATTTATTCATCCATTTATTTGGGGTTTATTAGGATTGAAGTCATGTTTTACACACTTTGGTTCCATTCATGACAGCACAGATGGATACCTATTACACAAGATCATAGTTCATGTCTTTAATATCACACAGTTATGGACAACGTTGTATCTCCAATCGACCTCACTTGCACATCTTTGGAGTGGGAAACCAGAGTTCCCGGTGGAATCCCACAGAAAGGCCCTGGACCGCTGAAGCTTGAAATTGAACCCGGGACCTTCATATTGTGATCGACAGTGCTACCCTCGACAAGAACCAAAGTAAAAAATGTAGCTTTAATCAGTGATGGTTGACGCTATTATTAATTTTGTTACAATTTGTACTTAATATATTGCTGTTAATAGCCTTGAGAATAAAAAGTTGTCTGTGACTGAATAATGGACACAGTTTATAATAATTACATTAATCAACTTCAATATACATGTTCTTTATTTTTGTGGTTTTAAAACTATACTTGGTAAAAGAAATAGTATTTCTTTTATTTATACAAAGTAATAGCCTGCATAAACATACATGGCCTTCCAATTTCTCATTAGTATAACTAATTAAAAATGATTGACATATCTTGGAACAAAAAATGGCTCCTGGTGAGGCTTGAACGATTCAATAGGTAAAATCTATGGGACAGTGTCTGCACTGAGAAGTTCTTTAGCTACAGAAACAGAATGGGTTCAGTAATCTGAATCAGATCTTTATAATAAATATAATGTATTAAAAAGAGTTATTTTTAGTAGCAAAAGGAAATAGATTTAAATATCAGTTGTACTGTTCATTGGTTCACAGCATGGGACCGGTATTTATAAACCTACAAAATTATTGATTTAATTGATGCTAATGTGCATTGTGGGCGCTTTAAAATTACCTTTGAATCCCTTCAGCAATCCAACCCCAAGGACGAGCCAATCATCATCCATATAAGCACCTGACTTGCAGAACTGGGATTCAGACTCAAAGTTCAAGATGTGAGCTCTGGTGTGGATTTTAAACAATTAAATGTCATTGCTGTCTGATTAAAAACACTAAAGATAGAATAAAAAAAATAAATTAAGGATCGGAGTAATCCGTGTGTCTCTATAAACACTACAGGAATGAAAGGGGGCGGAGTTACTGTTTTGATGGACAGCTGTAGCAGCCAATGGAGAAACTCGAGTCTGATTTTTTTTCATTTGTGGTTTTAATATTCAATTTTACCAACAGATAGAGAATTAAACACACAATCTACACATGTAAACATTCAAACATGCATCAGTGTGAAATACAGAGCTTATTAAAATATTATCTATTTATTCCTTTTAACTCACCCTTCATTTTAGCCAGGGTGGACTCAACGCTAGAACACACCAAACAAGGGGCTAATTCATCACAAGATGACACACACACACACACACACACACACACACACACTTGCTCACTTGTGATTAGGTACAGTCAGTTCACTTAGCAAATGTTTTTATATGTTGGGTAGAAACCAGTCTCCAGAAAAAAGCACGGACCCTTGAAACACAATTAAAGCTCCTTACAGTTACTGAAAGAAAGGG
>JAYDZF010000006.1:8936464-8946980 GCA_034509105.1 Microcambeva barbata | reverse complement strand
ACTTTTTTACTTTACTAAAGACATCCTAAATAGACAATAGCTGACATTACATAAAAAGCTCAACTGTAATTATTGAACACCATGGCCTAGTGGGTGAGTAGAGCATTGAACTATGAACTGAATTCGAGGGTATATTAGTTTATTTGTTTATATGTCAATTGTGCAAAATGCAAAAAATCTAAATTATTCTTGCTTAATGTGACCACACATGGAAGCATTCAATTCACGAAAAATAATGTGAGCCTTAAGTGATGACTAGAGTGGTGAGTAATCAACCCTGGAAGTGAACCAAATCGTGAGTAGCAAATAGCCGTTAAGGGGGCAATCACATTTTCAATATAACAAACACATTTTAATTATTTCTGTAAACTTTGATTGTCTTTGTCTGTGTATTTCATGTTAAAGATTTATTACCCATAGTTTTTATTGCTCTGTAAATATCACGTCAGCACCTAAAAGGTCACAAACTTTACAATAATAGTAGTTGCACCATAAATAACTCGTGCCTGGCTGTTGTCAACTGATGAATTGTTTGTTGAGCTGTTATGTTGCTGCTCACCACAGGCATGCAGAGCTGGAGCGGAGGGCACGGGAGAGAGAGACCGCCCTGGAGGTCATGAAGGAGGCACATGCCGTTGACATTCACCAGGAGAAGAAGAGAACTTCACAGCTTCAGGTGCAGCTAGATAGCTTGATGCTGGAGCTGGAGAAGAAACAGAAAAGCCACGCAGATGATCTGGGGTATCGAGAACGACAGATACAAGAGTAAGAAGAAATGATTTGGTTCAAACACCATCAAAATGAAGGCCTTACACTGTGAAGCATGTTGAAGTTTTCCACAGATTTATATGTACAGAGGTGTGGAAACAAAATATTACAAAAGTAGTAAACGAATTTAGTGTACACAGTACTGCGGGGTGGCTCGGTGGGTAGCACTGTTACTTGACATTTAAACAAATTCTTTTACATTTAGTACCCAGTTCTTCAGGGGATCTTTTTATTTTCGTAAGTGGGATTTAGCACCATCTAATTTCCACATAAGAATCTTTAATCAGTAGCTACGTGTTAAACAAACAAAAAAAAAAACGTTTTAGCTGATTGTATTAAAATGCTGTAAAGCTGGTGGTAAAAAAGTAGTTTTTAAAATTCTTATCAAATAAAGTTTTAAAAGTGTGGAGATGTTTTGAAACACATAAAAGCATCATGTATAAATTGTATGTTAAAAGGTATCATGTTATGATTGTAAATACATTTTAGTTGACTGACGATCATCCAGAATTCACTTCTTTATGAACGAGGCTATTATTTATTTACAGATGTTTCATTGTTTTGCTACTTGTTGATCACTGTGTAGTTTAAGCAGATCCTTGCACACGAACATGTATTTGCAGCAGTGTCTATATTTACACATTCAATTTCATGGTATTTTATTTGTACTCATTATAACGTTATATAATAAAATATCATGTTTACCAAAAGGCTCCATGCGCAGCTGGAAAAGACCCAGGCTGGTTGGGATGCTTACATCATGCAGGTCTCCAAAGAAACAGTTACCAAGGACACCGAGCTGCTGTCTGTGAAGGACAAAGAGGGTACAGTGAGAGCAGAACTGCAGAAATGTAAAGCGGACCTGGAGATGTAAGTGTTTGCCAAGACTGTTAGCAAATGAATCAGTCAGCCTGTTTATGTTGGTTTAAATCTGTTTGGGTGACTCCAGTCTTAGAAATGTCGTCCTGATTTACAGGGTTGTTTGGCTTGTTGGCAGATTCAGTCACGACAATCCAGCCTATTGACATTTTATTTAGTATCACCAGCAGTATTGTACGTATTGTGTTACCCATCCAGCCCATCTGTCAGTGGAAAGAAACCCCTATAGGATCTCTGACCAGGCATATATGTATGGATAATGTATGCTTCTCAGCACTACAATGATACTTGCCTGGTAGTCTGAGTTGAGCTTGAAGTCCACCTTTAATTTCTACATCCAGTGTCACTTTGAAATCCCTCACATTTTAACTACGGAATTGGTTCAACTATATTTAGAATTTATGTCATATCTGTTAATATTTCAACTCTTCGAAACTTTAAAAGCCTAAACTTTGTTCTCTGTAAATGTGACCTGATGTGAGGCTTGTTTTGGGTACAGGTATAAGGAACAGTTAGCCAGTGGGATTCAGAGGGAGCAGGCTCTGGAGCAGAAGCGAGTGCAGCTCGAGCTAGACTGGGAGCGGCGCTATGAAGACGTACGTGCTGAACACTACCTTAAGTGTGAAGAGTTAATACAAGGACTGACCCAGTCCAGAGATCACGTAAGACTACCAGGCTGGCTCCAGCTACACTTTAAAGCAATGACATGATAAATGAACAGAACAAAAACAAGAATCAGAAAGCAAGGGGAATTCTCTCACTACTAAACTGAGACTGTTTCAAGATGATGGTAGGTGTAGTGTGAGTAGTGAAGGGCACAGCAGGACTCATTGGAAGTGACTAGATTCCAAGAAAAAAGCAAAATTCCTGATGAAGGAACCGACATTGTTAGGGTTCATTGAAAGCAGAACACAGACATACAACTTATCTATAATAAATAATATAATAAATAAAACAAATTAAATACACAGAAGAATTAGGACCATCCGGTCACCTAAGAAAAAGTGTATATAAGATGGGCATTTGTAATTTGAGCTTTTTAATGAATGGATTATTATTTGATGGTACTTGTTTTATTTATGTATACTATTATTATATGATGGTAATTGTTTTATAAATGTATAATATTATATGATGGTATTTGTTTTATACATGTATAATATTATATGATGGTACTTGTGGATGTAAGCTAGGTGTCGTGTCCTCAGGTGAATGCTGAATTAAAGGAAAAGGAGCGAGAATTGCAGACGACTGTTGCACTATTGAAGAGCTTAACCATCGAGAGAGACCAGGCGCTGCGTGTGGCCAAGCTTACCTCAAACTCCAGTTTTCAGGTTAACACCAAATCATATACCCATATATTTAAAATATAATAAAACATCACTGCTCACTTTGGCCAAAACAGACTTATACATTATACAACTAAAACAGTTCAACAGTGTTTTGAAGCGGTCTCTTATTTCTTTCCATCACACTTCAAACATTTTCTTTTCAACTTTAGGTCTCATGACTGAACTGTGTATATTTAACCCATGTCAAGGTTGAGAATTAGAATAGAATCTTTATGATCGAATCTCACCAGAATAGCATCAGTATAGAAAAAGACAGTATTAACATCACAAAGATATTTAAGTTAAAATGTTTACACTCAGATTTACTAGGGAATATTAAACACTCTCTGTATGTCCCGAGCGTGAGCCATGGTTCTGTTTGAGCTCAGTCTTTTTAAGTTCTGTGATGTGTGATGGAGGCCACAGCTTCGGGGTAAAAAAAAAAACTCTTCCTTAGTCTTACCCTCATACTGTCATTTTGTTTATGTGGTCAAGTGTAGCTTTGTGACTCCTCTCATGCACCACACTTGAATTGGGTTGAGGGGTAAAATGACTGAAATGTCCATCACTTGAATTTATTTTAGCACAGTATTAACTGCTTTCATTCAGCAAGCGTTAATTAGGGAGGGCTTCAAATAACCCCCTCCACAGTAAAAGCAATACTACTGGAACTATTCATAGTGATGCCAGCACATTTCCAAGAGGTCAGAGAGTGTCCTGACTGATGTATAGCCATAGGTCGTTTATCACGTCACATATTAGGACCTTTGAAAAGCATGTCAGTTAGGGATTCACTGACCCTAAGAGAACGCCTGTATGAAAGTTCATGGTGCCCTGTGTAAGAGTATTTAAGGAAGCTTGTATCCAATAACACACTGCTCATTCATTCTGAACAGCTGGAATTGACCGGCTACTTGAGTGAATGATCTATCTCCCTTTACCACGCGAATCACTTCAAAGCTCAGTTTTATATTTTCTTTGTGTGACCCTCTTTTGACCCAAACTTGATCTCTTACACACTATAGGAATGTAGCACATACATCTTTGCACATTTTAAATCCCCTTCAGCTGACAGGTTTTAAGAATGGTTCAAGACCTGAGCTAATGTTATCATGACTATGATATTACAGGGTCAAAGAGAGGAACAGTGATATAGGTTTATCAGTGAACTTGTTACACTACTTGCTTGTTTTAGTATTGCATTGAGAAAATGTGTTTTTAAAGTCTTAAATGGATTATTTTTTGCATAATTGTTTATTACACAATATGTATAATCCATGCAAACTAAAACATAAATAGTTAAACAATGATTTATCCCAGAAAGGAATTTGGGACAGTAGGACTTGCTCTTTACTAGCTATTTAAACTTCATCTCAGCATTACGGGTACATTATTGGAGGGTAAAAGTACTGCTAACACATAGTTGTAGAGATGCCAAAGGATTCACTCTGTCCCGAGCTAATGTAGGCTTTCATTAATTGATACCTCACCGCGAGAGGATGAATAAATCATGAGCACTTTTTCATGTGGAATACAATACCACTTAAGCCTCACTCACTGGGATTAGATTTTATGAACTAATAACATTATAAAATAGATCAACTAAATATGTTTACAGCTTTATTGAATTTGTTTATGTATTGTTAAATTATCGAAACTGTAAAATTTATATAAAATACTGACTGCATGATGTTTGTACAAGTGGGAGGAAACCGGAGCACCCGGAGAAAACCCCACACAGACACAGGGAGAACATGCAAACACAGAAAAGACCCTCACCACTCTGCTTGGGGATCGAACCCTGTGAGGTTATAGTGCCACCCACGTAGCAACCTGGTGCAGGTGTCAACTATAAACATTTAATACAGTAATAAAAATATGGATATGCGATAATGTGAATGATTCCTCATGATAATTAGCAAAGATTATTTAGTTTAATTAATCTCGATCCGTTTCTGTATTTGTATAATGAGCACATTTTTAGTATTTTGATCAAAAGCACACCATGTAGGAAATTAAACAGTCAAATCAAATCCTGTTTTATTTGTGCTTATCTCTACCTTTGGAGCATGGATGCTTAAAAAAATGTGACCTGTACTGAAGCCTCTCTTCACACTGTGGTGACACACACACACATTCCTGTGGTAGACCAGGGGCCTGTGGGTATCGTGTTGGTGACCCCTGGTTTATTGTATGTTATTCTGTATTTGCAGGCTGCTGAAATAGAGAGTGGAGGTTTCCTTTCAGACGAGATCCAGCGGCTGCAGCAGCAAAACAGCAGGCTGCAGGAGGTGATAGCTGAGATGAGAAAACAGATGGAGAGCATCAGTAAAGAATTACCTCGCCCCCAGACGCCAGCCAAAAATCTACTCGGTGAATTGAATGGTCTTATTTTCCATGTGCATTTTGGCGACCTCTTGCGGACGGTGGTATAATACGTTTGATATTCTAGTTTAACCAGTAGCGCCTTTCTACAACTTAAGTTCGCTATACAAATGTTCTTATCGATCCTAGTTTAATTATGAAGCTAATCTATTAGCATTAGGCAGCTGATCAAATATTACAGGGTGGCAGGAAGATTCAGATTGCATATTCATCATAATGTATAGATCCAGTCATAAAATGTAATTATGGTCCCAGGCCATTTTGTAGTTTTTCGGTAATTATAACTTATATGAAATTATTAGTGTACATTAATCCCCCCAAGAACGTAAAGCGACAAATTGTAAGGTAATTTATTTTAACGAATTCTCAGAAAAACTAAATGTAATCATTCTTCAAAATAGCTATTTTAATGCATCCAACACTAACCCTTGGTCTTACATGAACGTTATTGCAGGGGTTACCGAATACAACCAGGCATTGGAAGAAGAACTACAGAACCTGAAGGCTAAATGCAGATCCCTTGAAGACCAACTTAAACAAGCCTTAAAGACAACTAGTCCCATCTTCACTTCGGGACCGGTCCATCCTGTGGCCCCTGACAATGCCTACCTTCAAAACCATGTCAGATCTCTCAATGAAACCATAGGTATTTTAAAATGATAGAAATTTGAAAACTTCCCACCCTTAATATTTCCCTTCCAGGAGAGAGAGAGAGAGAGAGAGAGATGTTTCATGGCTTATTTGATATTCTAGCTAGTATTACTTTGGCATGAACACACTGTCCTAGTAAGTGTTTTTTTTGGCAGGCGGACTGCGAGCTGATAAAGTAGCCAGTGCAGCAACATTAAAGAAACAGGAAGTGAGACTGGCTCACTTGGAGTCTATTGTGAACCAGCTAACACAACAGGTACTAAAAGTTTCCTGGTTAATAAACCATAACATTTGTTGGTGTACTTTGCTAAGTTAAAATATATATTATTCAGTTTTATAATAACAATATAAAATTGCAAATAACAGTATTTGCCTGAATCAGATTATTATTATGTTTTCAACTGAACATGTGCCTGCTTAAAATACTTCTGTACAAATCATGTCAGAACGTTTTCACATTTTTGATGACACTTAACCGTTTGTTATGACACGACACAGACATTTCTCATTTCCCCTCTTAGTGTCACTCGAGACAAATGGAGAATGAGTCGTTAAGGCTGGAAGTGGCCAATCAGAAGAGAGGAGCCTGGGCTGAAGTGGAACGCTTGAAGCAAAAGCTGACTGCTTCAGAGATGCAGCTGGAGGAAGCAAGGAGAGAGGCGGAGGAGTACCAAAAAGGCAGCCTTCTTCATAATTTGGAAACGGTTGCTCTGGGCAACCAGGTGTGTGTGATGAATATTGTGTTTTATATTTTAAATTTTTTTTAAATGACCCAAATTTCTTAATGAATTACATATAAAATGATGCTAATCAAGTGTCATTGTACAGGTGTCTGCACTAAAACTGGACATTGCAAGCAGGAAAGAGCCCGTTGTACTTGAACAGGTGTGTGTCTCTCCATACATCCATTCAATTTGAAGACCTTGTAGGGTTTAAAACAAACATAAACAAATTAAAAAACATGACGCACTATACTTTTATAAACAGTGCTACAAACAGTTTGATTTTTGACTGTCTAGAGTGAGATGGTAAAGCAGGTTCAGGAGGAGAATCTCAGTCTGAGGCAGCAGCTGCTGGTACAGAGTTCTGGGAGACTGGGTGATGGTGGCGATGCCCGGCAACTTCAGTCCAAACTCAAACAGGCAGCTCGTTGGATCTCTCGTCTCAGTCGGGACAAACAACAGCTCATAGAGATGGGCAACAGACTCAGGGCTCAGCTGATGGAGGCAGGACTGGACGGTGAGTCTGTTTTAATACAATAAACCCCTTTACTACAAAATGATCAAATCTATATTGTAGAGGCTAATAGAGTGTAGAATATAGACTTAATGCCAGTTTGTTGTTTTAGGGTTAGATGTGGCATGTTGACATGTTCCCTAAAATAATTAACTATTAAAGTGACCTAATTTGATATTTTAGTTATTTATTTGGATTTGAACAGCATGTTTGCATGCATCGGTTTCATTCATGGAAGAACAGATAATTAAACCAGAGTAATCAGTTCAAGTCTTTAATGACAAACACTTTCTTTCATTTTTATTTTCAATCTTATATGTCTTTGGACTGTGGGGGGAAATCGGAGCGCCTGGAGGAAATCCAAGCAGACACTAGGAGAACATGCAAACCATTTGTTTTTTTTGATGGGCATTTCTAAAAGCTCAGTTTGTTTAGTGTCAGAAGTTATTTGCATTGATTTGACACTGAGCTTTGAAAGGATATTCAATTTAAGGATGTAATTTTAGTCTTTTGAGAATTAAAATGTTTCTCGTTCTTGATTCGGACAGTGGAAGGATCCAAACCAACCCCCAGTCAACCGGTGCCCGACACCCAGCCTCACAGTCGCCTGGCTAACCTAGAACAGCTTCAGTACAAGCTTACGTCTCAGGTGCTGCTTTTATATTCCACATGTAGCAATATCAGAACTGAATTTAGACATAATACTGATGCAATGCTGTTATCAGCAAGGTTACTACAGAGTGCCAGAACAGAGGTTATCGAACCCAGATGTCTCAAAAGCAGCATTACCAAACACCATCGATAAACCTTCAGTGCTGTAAATAGACGTGATATTGACCCATCTTGATAATCTTTTATCCAGGAACTGCAATATGCACAAAGAGATCAGAGTAAGAACAAGCCTATTATAGTCCGGCCTCATCTGTCGGGGAGTGAGAGTGAGGCCAGCAACATTAACCCATGGGACCTTACAACACGAGTTCAGGTATAAGAGAACACATTTCCCCATCCCTTCAAAGTAC
Organism: Microcambeva barbata; assembly: GCA_034509105.1. Classification (NCBI taxonomy): domain Eukaryota; kingdom Metazoa; phylum Chordata; class Actinopteri; order Siluriformes; family Trichomycteridae; genus Microcambeva; species Microcambeva barbata. Next base: position 8,938,708 of record JAYDZF010000006.1, on the reverse strand, counting down.
TGTTCAATCAAAAAGTATATGTTTTGTCTTTAAATATGTTCTTAAAGTCCTATAAATCTCTTAACCTAAACACACTACATTTTAGATCCATGTGCAGCGGTTACCTGGTGGGTTTTTCACCTGTTTTTCAGAGCTACATACACAGTCAGATTGTTGCTTCCAATGGTTTCATTCTGTGGTTTGAAGTGAAATTTCTGCTCACGTTACACATCATTATTTAGGGAATAAAGTTAAAAAGTAGTTACACTAATATACAAAACCTAAACTAAATTAATTTCACACAAACAGTTGTACTGTCCATTCTTTAATTAAACACTTTAAATTACTTCTCCCTGCCTGTGGACGTTAAAGTGTGGGTAGGACAACCATACTTGAGAAAGCAGAATATATATTATTTAAGCTATTTATCGATGGCTAGACATATAGTCCATGATTGTAGGAAATTTGGAACAGTTCGAGTCCCTATGAGTCGGGGTCCTGTTAAGATTATTCCTAGTGATTTCTGCTACTCTATATTATTAAGAGAATAACATAAATACAACAGGCCGACGTTTCAGTCCATCTTTCATTATTAACCCTCATCAAACCTTTTCTTTCAGCCTTTAGGTAGTAAAGAAAATATTCCTCAAGTTGTTTCTCATCAGAGCAGCGCTCCCCAAACCCTGCTGTCTTCTGTGGGTACTAATGAGTCTCTGCAGGATGTATGGAAAATGGTAGAACGGGGTTGGAGTCCAACAATGCTCACTAGTAACAGTGAGGACCAAGGTAAAACTTGCCGAAAAATTTAGAAGGCCTGTATTATTCATTTGTGAAAATATAACCGAATCTGTGATCATGTATTAAGAAGATCATGGGTTTGATTCCTATGTGGAGTGGTCAGGTCATTGTCAAGTGTAACCATGTCATATCACAATAAACTATTGTTTACTCAATCTTATAATTAAATCTAGAATAAAAAGTATGCACAATATATAATATGTATAATAAAACCATTTAAGGACAGATACAGAGCATGTCCTTTACTAACCTGAACTCATCCCATTGTCATACTTTGTACCAGGATTGAGTTTAATCACTCCTCCATTACAACACACGTTCATTATCAGCTTCATGAGTGTACATCGTGATCAGACGTTTGCACCACCGGAGAGACTGGCTTGGCACCGAGCTTCTCTGGATAAAAAAGTGCTGACTTGTGTGCCGTTTCTGTGTGTGTGTGTGTGTGTGTGTGTGTGTGTTTAAGACTTAACTCAACAGTTCGTGCAATTCGGAGTCAATCCTATGCAACAATTTTGGTACCATTCCAAAATAAACCCTGACAATTTTAGACCTTTTTTTTAATAATATAAAAAAGTTTTTCAAAAAATGGTTGAAGTGCCCATGGGACAGAACAGCAACTCTACAATTGTCGAACCGTACCTCATAGTCTAGAAAGAATAAATTATATTTATTACTGTGAAATAAAATTCTGTTGGACAGTTAAGTTGGTGTCATAAGTGATGGAGCACTAGCAATGTGGAAAGGATAAAGTTTGTAATGGTAGAGTCGTGGTATAAGTAAACAAGTACATACATTTGTGAGTAGTTTTCTATACATACATACACACAGAGACACAGAGAGAGAGAGAGAGAGAGAGCTTTAGATTATGTCATGTGACCTTGCTTCATGTTTTTCCCTGCATTACTTTTCTCAATATTTTCTAGATGGAGTTGCTGTGCCGAATAAAGCTGAACAGGACCGAGGTTCTCCACCAGTAAGAGTTCAAGGCTGTAAAGTTAGTGTCCAGGAAAGGAAGAAACCAGCCAGGACTACATCTGAACCTGTTAAAAAAACAAAACCAGGTCTCAAATCGGTCAAGATTCGCAATTACAACATTAAAGATTAAAAAGAAGCTAATCGTAAAAAATTAATGACATGGTTTGAAATTAACAAATTAGTTTTATCTCTAACGCTGTTGCATATACAGTACTGTACTAAAGTCTTAGGCACCCAGACAGATCAGACAAGCCCATGTATCTCAGCATTAAGGGGTGGTGGTGTCCAATAAAGCAACATATATAAAATAAAGTGAGTAAAATAAAGTCTTGTGAGTTCGTCTGAAGAACAAAGTTCGGTTCCAGATTTCTGGTGGACGTCCCCAGCCAGCTCATGGATCTGATCAGGTCCCTCTCCAGCAGCTCATGGATCTGATCAGGTCCATCTCCAGCAGCTCATGGATCTGATCAGGTCCATCATCTCCAGCAG
>JAYDZF010000006.1:8380624-8391296 GCA_034509105.1 Microcambeva barbata | reverse complement strand
GCACCTGGAGATCCCTCTACAGATAGATTGGAGCTCATCCTCACCTATCCTCAACATGAACCGTTCAGTCTAGTGTACCGGTCCATTCAGGAACACGCTCACTCCTGACATTTCACATACCTTGATCACCGCCTGCCAAACTTGACTCGAGTACGAGATACCGACCTGCTCATAGTTCACTGCACAATTTTGCTAAATGCAATACGGGGTACAGAAGTAAAGCTGTTTGAAGTGAGCACTGCCATGGGTCATCCATGGCTCAAACGTGACGTTTCCATCTTTCCTATTGATCATGCGGTAATTTTTGGCACAGCATGTTAACATATTCAGATGAAGCAAACCTGGCAACCACTCGGGGTTACCCAGATTGTACCACACACTGCCTTGTGCTCACTATAAATAATAGAAAATGTTGCCTCTCAAAAGTTAGGTTAGCAATATTACTTTATGCACGTCTTGCTACCTCAAGCCAATTGGTCCTATTAAAAATCCATGCTAGTCACACACACCCTATTGGTACAACTATATGAAACATCTAATCATTACCTGAGGTATGCATGTGAGGGAGTTATTCCTGAAGATGTTATTAGCAAACTTCTAATCACAGAAGACCGCGAAGAACAATCACAACAAAGCTACACCTACTCCACTTTCACAAGACACTTATATGCCACACAAATGTCATTCAAATAGGTGAGACTTGAGTGTTTGGGGGACCTAATGGACCAGTAATTGTATACCCACAACGTTTACCTGTATGACAGGTGTAGCCAGTGTGTTAATTGAATGTTGTTGGTTATACATTCAAACGTGCTGTCATTCTATTAAGCTATTTATTTAACATTTATTCATGTTTATGGGTGGCAAGGTGGGGGTGTAGCACTTTCGCCTCATAGCAAACATGTCCTGGGTTCGATCCCTAGGTGAGGTTGGTCCAGGTCCGTTCTGAGTGGAGTTTGCATGTTCTCCGTGCGTCTGCTCAGGTTTGCTCCAGGTGCTCTGGTTTCCTCCCACAGTCCCAAAAGGAGCACCAAGGTGAATTAGAGACACTGATTTGTCTAGACAGTGTTGGACATTAACTTGCGAACTGATGAAACTTGTATAATTTCATGAATGTATCCAAAGTGTAAAGCAGGAATTTAAAATCCTAATTAACACATTTAAGTTTAAAATATATGCCAATATTGAATAAGCGAACACTGCGTGCAGTGTGAACGAGCCACCTGCTGGTCACTTCGTCTCACTGCACCCAGGGACCGTGTGAAACCGAGCCATGTTCACAAAATGTCCGCTGAGCCGCGATCACGTGACTCCTTTGTGTTTTGCAAACCGATTGCTGCCCCGCCGCCACACCACAACACGAATATTTCACCCAAAATAGTCGCGTGTTACCCCCAGGTTTTTATTCGGGCTACAAAACGCGGTCCAACGGGCAGACCGTGTGAGATTTACCGTGATAAAGAAAACCGAAGCGGCGGCCATTTTGTGCGAACCTGCGCAGGCGAGAGGAAGGCGCGCCTTCATTTTAAAAACACACAAAAATGGAACAATGTCGAGCGCAAAGCGTTTAAAACGTACCGATTCCTCCTCCTTTTCCATGCCAGTGGGCATCTGGGGCACCGCCCGGTTGATAGAGGCATATTCGTGCAGGTCTGGTAGATCCTCGCAGCGGAAGACGGGTAAGGGCTTGGTAGCGTCCAGCGCCCGCGCCCGAAACGATAGTTTGCTCATTTTATTGTGCGGATAAGCGCGGCACAAACATAGGACCTCCGGTTAGATTCCCAAATGCAACCGTTAGCGCTCTCATTGAGGTAAATGTGCCGCTCTGAGCACTCGCTGCTTAAGCCTGGGCGATTAGACGGTAGTCCGGTGGGAAGCGGGGGAGCCGGGGAGGCCCGGGGCTCGGTCGCTCTCTGTCGGTCGGTCTGGTATCTCAGTAGCGCCGCTCTGTCCGTGTGCTTCAGCGCGCCATGAACAACATGGCGGACATTACACACTCTTCAGCTCTGGGTTTGTTTCCTGCGGCCCGACCCCCCTCCTCCTGCGCCGCGCGTTCACGAGACACTCGTTCCCGCGCAGTCCGACCAGCGTGCGCGCTCCCGTCCCGGCAAACGGAATCTAGCTCCAATGATGCTCGGTTTATCGCGATTAACCAACATTAAGACATGGACAGGGTACTAGAATATGGTACTTAAGTAAAAGTACTATTACTTTGATGATATTTACTAAATTATGTAAAGTTACTAGTCTAGAAATCTACTAAAGTAAAAAGTAACTCATTTGATATGTACTACGGGTCCTTTCTGTGTGGAGTTGGCATGTTCTCCCCGTGTCTGTGTGGGTTTCCTCCAGGTGCTCCGGTTTCCTCCCACAGTCCAAAATGATCCATGACTGTGTTTTATATAAACTCGTGAAAAGATGAACCTTGAGTAACGAATGACCGTGTGTCAGTCATGAATCTAACCAAGTGTGTAAAACATGACGTTAAAATCCTAATAAATAAATGTACTTAGAGTAAACATCAGTGAGTAACTATTTTAAAAGAAGGGGTCGTGTGTCTCTCCTGTCACGCAATCCGAACGGACCTGGACCGATGGACCTTATTGCTGTGAGGCCAAGAATCGAATAATCAGATTATTTAATGCATAAAAGATATATTTTGCATTATTTGACACCCACTGCTATTAAGTGAATCACTGGTCAGTTTCACTGACTTAAATACTCATTTAATATAAACAAGTTTGGAGAAATATAGTAACAGACCCACTTGATACAGATATAGTAATATTAGTCTAGTTATTTCTGCATTATCCTCCCACATCAATCTAGATGCACAAAACTGACTTTTAAAAGCACACTTACATCTTACAGTGGGTCTCTACACTGTAATTATGCACATTCGATTGGTGTGTCTGATAATATATATTATAGTTCAATATCACCACTTAAAATACTTAATTATTATAGTTAGTGACCTATTATGCTGTTGGCATTAAAGCTTTATAGTATAGAAGCAACAAATTGTGGAATGCATTATTTATATTAAATTTAATAAATGATGACCCCAAACGTCATATCAGTACAACATATGACGATATAATTTCACGACTAAATTCCACGACGATCAGATGATGTCAAATAATGTCAAATATTACTTTTAGGAATGAAATTATTTTCAGATTACATTTGTAAGCACATACAATGTTTACATTAGCAGATCGTTTTACACATCCACCATCATGAGAATTTGCTTCATTTTAAATGTATTTTAATTTGTATCAAGTTTTATACACAATTAATCGTACTAATGCTCTGTAAACACAGGCTGCATGTCGCCCTCTGCAGGGGAACCATGGAACTGTCGGTCTATAATCAGAAACTTAACCTGGGTAGAGTTGCAATGTTCTCCATCTGAGTCTGGTTTCTTTAAGATTTACATTTACACCAGCAGTTGGAGCCGTTCTGCACATATTCGGTTATGGAAGCGTTAGCTGAAAAGGGTGAAGGGCGTAGACACCCTTCCACATGTTGCCCCACTCCAGGGTGTTTTTTGGAACACTGTACATTTGTTAAATCCATGGCTGACTCTGAAGTTGATTTATTGTGCAAAGACAGCGCCACCTGTACTTGGGAAAGGGACGGTGGCACCACGGCATGGTGCTGTTGCTCCTCATTTATAGTGATGACAGAAGGAAGTCTACAGAGTTGGCATTGAGAAGACACTAAGCCAAAGTGACTTACAGTACAGTTACAGTATATATGCTGAGCAATTAAAAGTTCAGGGCCTCGCTCAAGGGCCCAACATCAGCAAACTGGCAGTGGTGGGTCTAGCACATGCGACCTTCTGATTCTTAGTCCAGTACCATAACTGCTATGCTACTGCTGCTTTTCTTAAGTTAATTTGATTTCCTCGTTAGTGTTGCCTTTGTGAGATAATTAACACAGATCGCATTATTGCACTGTTATTAATAGAATATAACTCTTTTATTAAACATACAAACTGAATTATCTGCACCGTCATGGTGAAAATATTCCAACAAACTCACTACATCGATTCTCATCAGATTTGTACCGTGACCAAATACAAACTGTAATTTTAAAATGGAGGCTTCTGGAGACAGCCGTGTTATGGTTGTTGGAGAACGGGGCTTGTGATCAGAAGGTTGCCTGTTCGATCCGCAGAGCCGAAATCTCACGATTGAAGCGCCATTGAGCAAGGTACCCAACCCCTAACTGCTCCCGGTGTGCCATAGTTAGGGCTGCACCGGGAGCAGTTAGGGTATGTGTTTCACTGCACGGTGATGAAAAAGCCACTAAAACCTTTTTCAAATTATTTTGGTTTGTTTTAAATCACACACATTGTGTCATTTTATAAGGTAATAAATAATAAATCTTGATACAAATAATCACCATTTCCTGGATAAACTAATGTTTTCATGTATAAAGAAGGGAACCCTTCAGGTGAAACGAACCAGTGTTTCATTTAGAAGAGTATAAAGCTTGAACTTTGCTTCTAGTTCTGCTACTTTTACACAGATCACGTTGTGCAATTAAGGCTTAATAAAAAATGTTTAAGTGGTACGAACAGTCACTAAAACGATGTTAACTTATGTCAAGGGTCTTAAAGGTCTCAAAATAAATCTTGGCCTGTTTTAGGTATTCTACTACATTTTAGATCACTTTAAATGCATTTTAATCTTTTAATCTGAACTGCAATACAAGGTTCTAGATCTCAGGAATGTGAAGCAACGTGCTCCACCAATAAACTTGCTTAGAAACGATGTTATGCACACCCAATGGCTCCAAAAGCCAAAAAGCGACCTGCACCCCTCCCCCACAGCATCCGAGAAAACTGGGGCAGAACCGACAATCGTGCTGTGTTTTAGGCTTGGATCTGAGATCGGGATCCAGAGGACATGGCCCACGGTCAAAACTGGGTAATGGTCGATCACCAGGGATCGAAAAGTGATCTAATGGATCACCTCGATCCATGTTCTGCTCAATAAGATTAGTGCTCGGCGAATACAGTAGCTGGCAGTCCCGCCTATGAGAGAAAGCTGCTGCTGTTGTTATTTGCCCCAGTAATTACATAACGCTGGGGTAGAACTTGGCATCGAGTCAACACGAATCAAGTGAATGTGATCGATTTTTAAAAGATTTTAACAGCACAACGATATAATGTAGATCCTGCGGAATGATACCGGCGCAGTGTTATCGTGGGCACTGCTGCATTTGCCTATCGAAGCTGAAGCAAATATTAATGGCGTCACCGCCTAGTCGGATTTAACAATTAAACAACAACAAAAACAATCAATGGTCTTTAACAGCATATTCGTATATATGTATTTAGGAAATTGGGGCCCTAAAATAATGTGGCGTGAAATATGAGAAGTCACTCGAGTGCGGTTAAGAAGTTTGACGAAGCTGCCTGGATGTTTGGCGGAAATGTGAATAAAGTGGTTACAAAAACATACTTGAATCAACATGTTCACCGAAGGCAACAAACCGATGTTTCGCTTCATAATGATACGCTAATAAAGCTGAAATTAAAATACACCGTCAAAACGAAATTATTCCCCATCTAATCTTAGATTTATTTCATCTCGGGTGGAAATGTGGTCGCATACCAAATACCACAATCCGCACTTCGTAGCCAGTCGACAAAGCAACGATGGAACGGTCCATTTTTACACACTATTTACTACATATTATGCTAATTGGGACACAGCCAAAGTATCTCGGGCAAACACAAGAAGCCGACGTAACTGCAACAGGATCCATTTTGTTCATTTTAAAAGCGTTTAACTTAAGTCGGTACGTTTTAGACCTAAAATGGTTACTTTGGAAGGCCAGGTCAAACATATTGAGAAGGAAAAGATAGACATAGAAGGGGCGACACCATTGCGCTCTAAACCGACATTCCTCGAACGTTCATCTTGGTGTTAAAGTGCTCAGCGCTGGCCACAAACGGACTAGATTTACATTAATCCCGGACATGTGTAACGAGATGTGCTCGATATTTTAAACTAAAAACACAAAAGGACTAACTTACCAGTTTGAACCGCTAGGGTGGATGGTGACAATTCTGTGGAACATGACAAGCTGCATAGTTCACACAACAAACGGTCTGGTGCAGAATCATCGCTGCCATTTTCCTCAAGATCTCCGGGCTACGGTCCACAAATATCACCGAAAACAACAAATCCGGAGCAGTTTTATCAACTATAGGTGGAGCAAAAACTCTCTGAATGCGCTTTATGATTACAGACAGACTCCTCGTCCGATATGGGGTTAACAACTTCGCACCGAGACATCAGACGCGTTCTGATTGGCCGGTGTGTGCTTCCAATCACCTGTGGAGAGCAACAGGACACGCTTGTGTTTTTTCCCTACCCATATTGCAATACATTACGCCGATTGGCTGTTTTGCAACCACGTGACCTCGTCAATTGGTTAAACCGCTTGTCAGTATAAGAAGGGTATGAAATACTAGCCAATCGCCGTTAAGAAGGCGGAGTCTTCAACAAAACGGGTGGAAAGCAAGGAAACGAGAGTTAACGAGAACCCAGAACGGAGAAGGCAAGAACAGTAGCCATTGTACAGACTCCAAAAATAATGTTCGACGTATTGTACAAAAATAACTATCACAATAAAAAGATATCGATTTGACCAGATGTTGTGACCACTAAAATGCATTTTGGTTTCCTCAATTTCAAAAGAGCAATCAACATAGACATTTTCTTACCATAAAGCAGCATTTCCCTTCCGGACAGACTGGTGACACATTTCACCAAGAGGCCACAAAACAGACACAAAAATAATAAAAATGTACAAATGTAAGAAGTTTTTAAGTTTAACTTTTTATATGTATACAAAGTTTAGGCTTCCATGACTTTTTTAATGACAAATTATAGAACTTACATAATTAAACTGCAGAAAGTGTACTAACATGATTGATTAGAATGCTAATATGCCTAATGGCTACAACTGTGAAACTTATTATGTGCATTAATTCATACATTGATTATTTCTTCTTTTGGCATGTCTATTTTAAAGATATTTCAAGAAACATTTGTATAAGATAAGAAACATGTAACACAGTATACAACTTTTTATTTCCTTAAACAAATAATTATATTAAAACCAAGCAGTGACCTTTCTAACTTAATATTGTCTTTTACATTGCTATTTTAAAACTTTAACTCTAACAGAGATTTAAACCTCTGCGACAGCATACCAATGGGGTCCAAAAAGTAAATTAATGACAGTTGTAAATATATGATGCAAATTTAAAGCCAAAATTCTGGACATACTATCATAATGATTCAAGAGCACTAAAGCTTAGTTTTGGTGCCTCTGCAATAACTAAGCACATTAAGTCTCCTGTGAGAAAAACTGCTTGGCAACCAACCCTGAATATCATTTAGATATTCATTCAAGCATTGGAGTGAGCACAGCCGGGTGTCACTGGCCTAACAACTGAAACTGAATCTCATGCTTTCTAATGGAAGATTGAATAAAGAGAAGAGAACAGGTCATTGAGTAAGTGTGCAACGGATGGCCGAGATGGAAACGAAGCTATGACTTTACACTATCACCACTGTGGCTTACTATATGCTCAAGATCCGGAATAAACAGGTTATACAACAAAATAAACAGTCAAATTAATCCACAATTGTTTTACCTCAAATATCACTTTTGTCTAGTGTCATTCTGTAACTGGCATCATAAAAGGTAATTATTTTAAAGCAACCTTTAAGATTGCCTTGAAGATGACCTTGCAGATGTGTTGGTAATGCTATTCTTCAAAACTAATAAACGATAATAAAAGATAATTTCTCTCACTGGTAATGGTTTATTGAAATTCCAGAGCCTTATACACAATTTTGTCACTTAAGCAGAGTAGTGTTAAGCTTTCTTAACAAAGAAATGTCTTAATCAATATATCTATCTACAATTATGACAGAATACAATTTAAGCATTAAGGGTCTTTCTCGGGGGCCCAACGGTGGAACACGAGCAGTGGCGACCAGCAACCTTCCGAGAACATGCTCAGTACCTTCACCACCGAGCTCTCACTGCACCTCAGTGCCCCATCTGCTGGCCAAACATGGGAACACAGAGGGTGATGACTGATATAATACTAAAAGTAGCCGTTCCTCTCTTTTCAAGTGGATTAGTCCTGAGATTAATCCCAAATCATCTCTGAATATCAAACAAGCAAATTAATTAAAATAATCAATATAATAATAAGTAGGTTTGTGTTAATGTGATTCATTAGTTTTAGTTGTAGGATTTTATTTTTTAATGTATAGAATTTCACATCAAGGCACGCCTACACAAATATTTGACGTTTTTGCACCACCTTGTGATTGGTATTGGAATTGCACATGTTAGAGATAATTAACTGTGATTTAGGACAAGATTGTTTTAAATCTTTAATTTTTTATTTATTAATTTCATAAAATGAATGCCATTTCCTGCAAAAGGATTATTTACACAAACAGGTTCATCTTAAATGTTTCATTCCAAACAAATAGGTACAATATATGTGTGTGTGTGTGTGTGTGGGTCCCACTCAGACTTAATCATATCGTGTTTTGGAAACGTCACAAATCGTCAAAGGTGAACAAGATTATGTGGAATCATTATGAGAGGACATTAATTCACAAACCCACCTGAAATGAAATTAAATGAAGGATGAATTTCCACTGCAGTACTCATGTTTGCCCTGTGGAGGCGCCAGAGGAACCTGGATGGTAAACGATACAGAACGGAGCGTTCTGGTTTTAGCACACATTAAGGAGACTTGCAGCAGGTGTCAGTGTTGTACTGGCACTGAGCTGGATTCTGCACGACCCCTTCCTCTGAATTTAAACTCTTTTACTACCCCCCTACCCCCCAGCTTTGTCACATCTCACAGTGCATGTAGAATCACACCAGCCTTGAATTCAGGCAGTGTTGAGCTGGAGAAATAAGAGGCTTTGCTACCCAGGTGCTCTTCGGAGCCAAAAGCTTTAGTCACTTTGATTAGATCTTCTTCAAAGCTCATGAAGAAATTACTAGTTGGACTTCTCTATTTTTTGTAGACCTTGTGTTTGTACTGTGACACCTCTGTGGCAAACGTGACGTCAGTGAGTGAGACAGATGGGCAGTAGAGGGACAAATTGGGTTCGACAAAGGCCTATATTCCACCCATGTGTTCTGCTAGATTACAAAAGTGTAACGATGCTCTGAAATAGCGTGACAGACGTTTGGAATAAGGTCAGATCGGCCGCCGAGGGTGTCGCCGAGTGCACGATTGAAAACGAGTCAGTGGGCCGAGAACGATTTCACACTTTTATAGAGTTATCACGGCTCGACCATCTTAAGGAGGGTTCAGTCATCGCAGCTGGCGTGTCTTCGTTTCTCCTTAAAAATATAACTGTGAGTAGCAGCACCAATAAAACAATCAAAATCAAACATGGAGACAATTCTGGAAGGACACGGAAAATAACTCCAAAGCTGAAGCTGTTATTTGTGTTTAGAAATAAATTGCTTTTGTGCATAAGATTAGTTTAACATGAATTATTCATCATTTCATCTTCATTCTCCTTAACCTCTTATCCTGATCAGGGTGCCGGCTCTTCAACGGGCGCAAGGAACACAGCAACACCCTGGATGGGGAGCTGGTCCATCGCAGGTACCGACATGATGATCCAGTGTCTTCAATCGACCCGGTACCTGGGAGGAAACAGACAAGTGGAGAACATGCAAACTCCACACTAGATCGGCCCACCCTGGGATCGAACCCAGGACCTTCCCGACAGTGCCACACGCTAAGCCACCGTGCCGCCGACCGCCCCCCTAGTGTTCACTGGTGTGTATATGTGCGTTTCACTGCACAGATCGGGTTCAGATGCGGAGGACAATGTCACTGAAGAGTTTTCTAATAAATACTCTTAATCCAAGCCTTGTTTTTTTAAATTTTATTCTTATAGCACACAAGTGCCGCGTGTTTACTGGTTAAGGTGCTTCATGAGACGTTCAAGCCGTCCTACAGCAACAGGGGCCAAACGCTCGTATCATACAAGCTTTCATACTCGGCCCTGCTTCATCAATTCCAGCTGATGATGAGTCCTCAGCATGGCTACACATTGCGCTCAGGCGCTTAAATCTGACGATGGCGTGATTAAATCTGACGTGACGGCGTGTAGGCCTCTGAAACACAACGCCGAGGTGTGCAGAGCGATCAAGACCATCCCCGAGAAGAAAAGAAGCCGGCATTCGTACACAGACCGGCAAACGGCACGTCATCGTCAACAAAGAGGACGCAAAAGAGACCGACGCACACGCTGACCTGCTGTCACAATAAAATAAGTTAAAAATAGTACCTGTCAGCGCCATCGCCAGGCCCGGCAGTGTCTCATATGTATTATTTTTTTGTTCCATGCCCTGTTTGTATTTGATTCCGTGACCTTCCTCTCTGTGGGCTGCATCGTGACATCTAGCTCTGCCTCGGTAACATCTAGATTGACTACACGGAGGATTGATTGAAGAGGCCGCCACTGCTTTTCAGACCCAAAAACATTCCAGTAGAAAAAAAAAAAAGGTCAGAGCAGAGGGTACCATCAGCTGCTCGTTCATTCTGCTTTAAAGCCTCTTATCTTTAAATGCCCCCACACCTGGGAAC
>JAYDZF010000006.1:7721934-7733518 GCA_034509105.1 Microcambeva barbata | reverse complement strand
TTTACCTGAGAACTTTACCTGAGAACTTTACCTGAGAACATTACAGAGAACTTTACCTGAGAACTTTACCTGAGAACATTACAGAGAACTTTACCTGAGAACTTTACCTGATAACTTTACCTGAGAACATTACAGAGAACTTTACCTGAGAACTTTACTGAGAACGTTACAGAGAACTTTACCTGAGAACTTTACCTGAGAACGTTACCTGAGAACTTTACCTGAGAACTTTACCTGAGAACATTAAAGAGAACTTTACCTGAGAACTTTACTGAGAACATTACAGAGAACCTGGAGCTTCATTAGGAAGCATTAGCATTAGCATTAGCATGGCAGTTGAAACAGATTTGTTTGTTCTGGATGGCAGGAGGTCGCGGGGACGAGAGATCTTTTAAAATGCAAATCCTCATGACTCCGCCCACTTCAGCTGCAAAGAGACTGTGCCACGCCCAACAACATGATATTAATCCAGAAAAGGTTCTCAACATGAGATGGTCTGTAATGTATTTACTGCATGTTTCTGGACTGTGTGAGTAAACCCACACACACAAGGAGAACATGCAAACCTGGGAATGGAACCCATAACCTTCTTACTGTGAGAGGACGGCACTACAAACTTGATGTACAACAACCTTGAAAGAAGTGAAGTTAAAACAAGGCTGGAATCTTCTGCTAGTTCAAGTCCCATCACTGCCAGTGTTGTTGGGCCCTTGAGCAAGGCCCCTGACCCTGAATATTTCAGACTGTGTACTGTAACTGTTCTGTACGTGACTTTGTATTAACCCTTGAGTATCAGAACTGTTCACTGATCAGCTTTCCTCCAGCCTCTTCTCCTCTCTCAGCAGAATTGAGAGGCTCTTGAGGAATCCTCGACTCGATGTTAAGGGTCTCGAAAGATTCCTCTCGAACATCAAAAGGACCCTGATCGCCCCCTTCAGTTTAAAAGTGCACACAATCAAACCCAAACCAAACCTCAGAGCCTGAATACAGAATTACAATCAAGGATTCTCTCGGGTGGGCGTGGCTTTCACACTAGACTGATCTGTGATTGGTGGGTTTCAGAGTCAGAATTTCTCCTGATCAATGTGCTGAGCTACATGACCAGCCCCGCCCCGCCCCGCCCTGTGATTCTCCTCGCCCCGTATCCTGCGTTCTCATTGGTTGTTCTCATACCTGAGCGACTCAGAACCTGGTCTCAGTTCCTCGGGGCGGCGGCGGCCGGGCCGAGTCCACAAACACACACCGGGGGGCAGAACTGGACCTGTGAGATCCTGGAGGATCATGAGAAAAAGTTTCCTCTGATGGACATCCATGAATAAATAATTGGGTGGAGCAGGTCTTCACTTCTCCTCACCGGTCCAACCACTCATGAGGAACTACCATGGAAACCATAGAGCCCTCCATCAATAAATAATCACCTAAAGTGCTGCTTTAAATCCGTCCTGCCTCTCTCTCTCTCTCTCTCTCTCTCTCTCTCTCTCTCTCTCTCTCTCAAAGTGGATGGGGGGGGGTGGAGGCTTCTGCTCTCTGGACTTTTTGAGACACCGAGTGAAGACGTCTTCCTGTGAGGAAGAAGAACTCGGACGCTCGGCGGTGTGTTAACGGTCGGCCGCCTCAGGGGAGAGAAAGTGACGCTTCAAAATGTCGCCTGGCTTCGTCTGCACATCACACACACACACACACACACACACACACACACACACACACACACACACACTCATTAACCTCCATTAGCACAACAATGCCGACCTGCTCTGGTAAAGCTCATCAGCACGTCTACGAGCTCATCGTCCTCAAAAAGAGACAATGCTAATGACAGCACTCAACGGCTCTTAGCCACTTCAAACACAAACACACACACACACACACACACACAATGACTATGGGCAAAGCAGCTGCCAAACACACACACACACACACAAACACACACAGCTTCATTTGAATAGCCAATGTGGGCATGGAACTTTCAAACAAACACAAATGATGTTTCCTCAGTCAGACGAGTTCTAAAGATAAGAGCCCACGGACAGCGTAACCCCTTTAAAGTGACGACACAGCGCCTCTCACAGGAAGAAGAGTTTTCTAAAAATATCCTCGTTTCTGTCTCGTTACTCAGCGGCCCAGTTTCAGACCCGGCGGCCTCGGCGCTGGAAAAACGCATCCATACATCAGGAGACCACACTACATCATCACACCAACCTCTGCAGTTCAACACGTGTGTGTGTGTGTGTGTGTGTGAGAGAGAGAGAGAGAGTGTGTGTGTGTGTGTATGTGAGATAGAGAGAGAGAGAGAGAGAGAGAGAGTGTGTGTGTGTGTGAGAGAGAGATAGTGTGTGTGAGAGAGAGATAGAGAGAGAGTGTGTGTGTGTGTGTGATAGAGAGAGAGAGAGCGAGAGTGTGTGTGTGTGTGACAGAGAGAGAGAGAGAGATAGAGAGAGAGAGTGTGTGTGTGTGTGATAGAGAGAGAGAGAGCGAGAGTGTGTGTGTGACAGAGAGAGAGAGAGAGTGTGTGTGTGTGTGTGTGTGATAGAGAGAGAGCGAGAGTGTGTGTGTGTGTGACAGAGAGAGAGAGAGATAAAGATAGAGTGTGTGTGTGTGTGTGTGTGTGTATAGTAGTTTTGTTTTTGGGGGCTCCAGAGCTTCTTAGCCACACATGATGAGTTCTGGAATCTGGAGATCTGGAATCTTAAACCTGTGAGGCTCAGCGTTCTATTTTAAGAACATCACACGTGTTCTAAACACGTTCTAAACACGTTCCTAACCTGAAGCAGCTCTTCTTAATAATATTCACTCATCCGCTTCTCCAGAGCAAATATTCTACCTGATCTATTTATTACACAAACGTGCTATCAGCCGGTCGGGCGGGAGGCTGCTGATGAACTCCAGAGAGACTACAAGTGAATCGATTCACCCGGAGTCAGATCAGAATCGAATCGCTTGAGGCACGATTTAAATCGGTACTTAAGCTTACTGAATCGATATTCCCTTTAGACAGCAGAGGGCGCTGTGGCTATTCGCCGAACTGATTCATTATGCTTCATTCAGGATTGTTGTGCATGTTTAAACCTGCCTCAATAAAATGGTACGGTGAAGTCAGTGTGGGTAACAGTTACACCTTCACGTACCTGGACTGAGGTGCACTGCTCCAGGATCAGCTCAGGTGTTTCACTTACATTTCAACTAAATCCACCAAATTCTGAACCCTGAACGTTCCCTGAACGTTCCCTGAAGGTTTCCTGAAGGTTTCCTGAAGGTTCATGGAAGAACGTTTATCATCACGTACCAGATGGATGAAGAAGCAGTTTACTGGGTGGGTGTGGATGTAACCAGAGAGCACAAAGAGATAAACCAGTGTCATCACTGCACACACACAGACACGCACACACACGCACGCACACACACGCACACACACGCACGCGCACGCGCACACACACACACACTTATCAATTACAGATGGTGAAATGGAATTCACCAGGCGTTTCCTGTGGCACACGTACATGACCAGGTAAAACACACACACACACACACACACACACACACACACAGACTAACGTGCCATCCTCACACACCTCGGCAGCTCAATTAAACACACCCCCTTCATTCAGCCGGGAGTGACCCACACGACAGACACCATTGTGAGCGGGGCGACGCCCGGGCCGGCTCCTCTACACATCAGGCCAGAGCGCCACATCAGCACGGCCATCAACAGGGCGAGGGGCCCGGGGTTCTGAGATAGAACCTAAATCCTTCTGAGAGGGGGGGGTGGGGGCAGGGAGCACGGCCGGGCTGCCAGTCGCATTTGCAAATGAAATCCAGAGCAGCGTCTCCATTTGATTACCACGCCCCGGTGTCATGTCGCAACCATGGTAACAGGAGCGTCCCGGCCTCCCGCCGCACGGCTCGAACAAAAAGAGGCGAAGTGCACATGAGAAAACGTGTACAGATGGACCACAACAAGAGGATGACGGGAGGGGGCGGGCGGGGTCGCCAGACAAAGGCGCGGTCGTTGAGTGAAAGCTGGGACACGAGTCAAGTCTGTTTTGTTCAGTGGCACCAGAGGGGGGAAATCTGCCCCAGCAAGTTAGGACGGGGTCTTAATACCCCCCCACATCCAGACAGATGAAGCTTTTGTAAACGCTGGAGCATCATTGGTTCATCATCAGTGTGTGTGTGTGTGTGTGTGTGTGTGTGTGTGTGTGTGTAGTAAAACAACTACAGTACAACATTAGAACTCGTTTCATTCTGAACTTCTGCTCTTAAATCAATCAACAGAATGAACGTGTCAGACCTCACAAACCCCCTCGTAACCCCCCCAACCTTTCTAATGTCTACAATAATCTTTATTCAAATTTTATTTTCCTTTTATGACTGCAAGAAACAAAAATAAACAATACACACACACACACACACACACACACAACCTTCTTAACCCTTCTAAAACAACGCCCACCGTCCCAGTGTCGGTTCACTGGATGTACGTCGTGTGTTCTAAACCCTCGCCGGCCGCCTCACCGTCTCACTCCCTACACGGTCAGATACCAGAGTAAATAGGACGTCTGCTCATAGATCGACTCGTCCGGACGCTTGCTAGGTTAACGTGGTTATCATGGTGCTGTTCACCTGGTCCTGATCATAAACACTCTCGTATTAATAATGATTTATTCATGTTTATAATAACTCGGTTCTTTGGCCGGTTTGGTTCTCAGTTCCTGTCCCCACAGTTTGAAGGTTCTCAGAGTTCCATGCTGGATGTGCTGTAGGTGGAACTCTCCTCTTTATCTGGACTCTCTGGAGGATCTCTTGTTTATTGCTGCTCTCCTGATACCAGGCTGGGAAATTCATTAGCCTCATTATTATCATTATTAATCCCACAAAGACGGATGTGCTCCGGATTTTGCTTTCATGTAAGGAGAGCGTGATGACTGAACTTTCCTCTGCTTAAGGATGGTCATTTGGGGTTTTCTGCTAGCACACCAGCACAGAGAAAGTTACAAGTTACTTCATGTACAAATAAATATCACATTATGAACCGTTTTGTCCCTCACACCCAGTACACACGCCACACTGTGGGGTAAAGAGAGTCATTATAAATCAATATTTATTAATGTTTAATCTGTATAAACGTGTACGAGTGTATTTAGCGAGCGTCCGGACGAGTCGATCTATGAGCAGACGTCCTATTTACTCTGGTATCTGACCGTGTAGGGAGTGAGACGGTGAGGCGGCCGGCGAGGGTTTAGAACACACGACGTACATCCAGTGAAGCGACACTGGGACGGTGGACGGTGTTTTTCTTTATATTCTGTACTACCCCCCCCCCACACACACACACACAGCTAAATGAACGCAGTAGGGGGTGGTGGTTATTTTAAGGCGTGGTGTAGTGTGTCGGGGTATTTCAGCCCCAGTGTTTATGTAAACAGCAGCTGTCTGATTGACATGCCAAGTCTAGTGACCAATCAGAGGACTGCTGTGGGTCCACCTTCACCTTCAGATCTTTGTTCAGGAGCTACACACACAACTTTCATTCATCTTCAACAGAGGAGAGTATGTTATAATCCTGAGCCTATCAGAAATCATTACCAAGAGAATCCCCGAGCGCTCGAGCTCACAGTGACACAGGACTTTATTGTGACATCATCAGCTGCTCGAGCACCTCCACCCTAAAGTACCTCATCATCCTCACCTGATGAAAAGTCTTCAAGATTCTGAGATTTAAAAGGAGCTGAGGTACAGTTCAGCTGGAGCAGGACTAAAGCTTGATAGATTATTCGATGATCATGTGGGTTCCTCAGGAAATTTTAATTCAGGTTTAAGCTTAAGTAACTACAAACAAAATAAATTGTTCTCTGGGACGTTTATAGTTCATTATAGTTCATTATAGTTCATTATAGTTCATTATAGTTCATTATAGTTCATTATAGTTCATTAATTATAGTTATAGTAATTATAGTTAGATTTATAGATCATTAATTAGGTGTGTGTGTACAATAGTTGATCAAACACTCTCGGGATGAATTTTCTTTCTCTAGTTCACCTCACCTGAATGTTTTTGTGCTCCGGAGCACCCGGAGAGAACATGCAAAACTCCCCCACTGGGGATAGAACCCTTTATTTAAATAAATAAAGAAGCTTTTGTGTCCGGCTTTAAACTTTTAACTAAAGTTAGCAAGGTTCATGAAAAAAGAATAAATACATTTAAAAACTAATGTTATGTTTCACACACACACAGACACACACTGACACACAGACACACACACACACACACACACACACACACACCAGGATGAACTTTAAGAGCAGTTTTATCATAAACTGGTTGAACCAGCTCCGCTGCTCTGGTGTCGACATGCTAATGAGCTGCTGTATGATTCTTACACCTCACCTTGTGGAACTATAAACAGATTGTGTTAAATATCCTTCATACCAGTTTGCTTTTCATTTTTACACCGGATGCCCTTCCTGACACAACCCTCCCTATTTATCTGGGCTTGGGATCGGCACTACAGTGCACCGCTGTGTGCATCCTGGTCTCTCATGTACCTACAGGACGATTCAGAGTCTCACATGAACCTGCTGCAGGAAACCCACACAGACACGAGGGGAACATGCTAAACTCCATACAGTAAAGACCCGAACCTTGTGGCTGTGAGGAGACAATACTACACACCGCATGTAATATTCTGTGTAACGTTCTTATGAATAAACTTGTGTGATTTAACTTCTTTTATTTACTTTAATTCATCAGCTGCTGTTTCTAGTTTATAATGTTCAGAGCTGTTACCACCTGAGGACAGGGGGGGGCGTAACAGGATACGAAGGGGTTTCCATGAGCCTCTGTTATGCTCTATGTGGGGTGCAGCAATAACTGAATTAGATGTAGATAATGTACATTAGCTCAATAACCTCAGATGCACTGTGTGTATTAAAGTCTAACGCTCGTACACACACACACACACACACACGATAAGATTTAGAGGCTTTAATACATTTAAATCTCTGATCTGTTTCATAATGAGCAGTCATGGTGCTTCTGTGATTGAGACGGTGGATCTGTTCACTGTTGCCTTAGATTCTTGAATTGAATCTGAGCATGTTCTCCAAAATCCACGTTCATGTACTGTTAACTGCTGCTGTTAAATAAGCCCAATTAAAAATCATCAATAATGACAATAAAAGGCCACGAATTAGGAGGTAATCCCACCAAGCTATGTTCAGCAACAGAACCTTCACATGTCATACAGCCCCAACACCTCCAGAGTGCACCCAGAGTGAGAAGGGCGACCAGCAGAGGTCACCAGTGTGCACCGGTGAGAGAGTATATCCAAACACGGACCAAAGAACTGAAGATCTTTCTTCTGATCACGTCCCACGTCAGATTGTGATCCTCATTATTGATTTGGTGTCGATCTTACACTGGATACCCTTTCTGAAAGAACCCTCCCTATTTAGCTGGGCATAGGACCGGCACTTCTGGTTTGTGTTGTTCTGTACTTACAGGAACCCGGAGCACTTAAGAGGAAACCCACACAGACTCGAGGATAACATGCTAAACTCCACACAGAAAGGACAGGTATGCCCGGGGATGTACTACAGAAACACCACGCCCAGCTCGAGTCCGCCTGTTGTTTATGGTGTGAGGAGCTGAAGTGGATCCTCAGTCAGCCATGAAAGCAGAACTAAACTCGGTGATCATGTGATACAAGCTGCTGATGGTCCTCATCTCTTCTCTCTCCTTTCTCTGTGCCAGCGTTGCCAGATTGGAAACTTTCCCACCAAACTGGGTGAATATTGTTGGAAATTGGCGGTGGATAAAATTTTGTTCTGGTTTGTAATCACTTCTGCGGCTTAAAAATATAAATAATAAACTATTTATTCTAAAGCAGGAGGAACATGAACAGGCCCATGTTCTCTCACCACATCCAACCTGATGTCAAGAATTTGATTAACGGGTTATTAATTAACAGTCCAAAGACACCGCTGCCACGCCCATGCATACACTGATTTATGTGTTAGACTGGGTTGATTTGAGACTCATTTTTTAATCTGTTTTGGCCTGTTTGGTGCTCATGATGCAGAGAGGAAAACAAAATAAACTACCGAACGTGAGCCTGAACTGAAGCTCTGGAGATTACCTGCTACAGGTGAGTGTGCACACTACATTATAACTGTACTTGGTTCTACTGATGGAGAGTGATATACACGACAATGTCAACTCACAAGTTTATTCTTATTCATGACCAGGATCAAAACAATCTGCCCTTTCTAATGTATAATGACTGATCTGTACACATTTCATTTGTAGATGATAATAGTTTATTATTATTCAAATGCTGGACTCCTGAACTATTCTGAACGGGTTTTCATGCATTTTGGGGAGATTTTGAGACGGTTAAGCATGGAAACAACTGCTCCAATCTGGCAACCCTGTGCTGCTGTATCTGACCACGTGTCCCTGACACTCACTCGACCTGAATGGGCCTGAAACCTGCACCCTTCCTCCTCCTCTCAAGACGTTCAGCTTTAAACTGTAACACAAGCCAGAAAATAAAACATAAACCATTGTTTTAATCACGGTTACCTTCGATTGTTGGGACTCCCAACACAACAAGCTTCACCTCTAACCTTTTAAATTCATGTTTCTGAAGATTAGAAATAAAATATTTATTCATTTGATGTACTAAACATCCAGATGTGACGTCACGTGTAGTGCTGTCCTAATTTCTGTTAACACACACTCGAGTGATTTCTGTGCTTAAGTGTGATTATGAAATCCTTCTGAATTCGCTCCTAAATTGTAATTAAGCCTTTAAAGGCGGATTGAGGGGATTAATCCAGCTGCTGAGTCGTGACACTGACGTGTACTTTAGTCATTTAGTGAACACTGTAGCATTACGCTAGCAAACAAAGTCCCTGAATAATAAAGCCCGTACGAACTATAAAGCGATAACAAAGTTTTCGGTCCGCGCGGTGTCATTGTGATTTTATGTTTATTTTATATTCGGGGGGAAATAAGACAGTTTATAAATAAATAAATAAACCCTGTACTGCCCACTGTGTCAGTTTAGCTAGCCGAGGTAGCAATCAGGCTACCGACCTGCCTCACGTTCACACGCGCGGTCTTCACTAAAGTATCCACGCCGACTTCAACTAGACTTTTATTAAGAAAATAAATCACTTCTGAAATATACGATACTATAACGGAAAATTAATCCCGAGGCTCGGGGGGATTCGTGCTTTACACGGACTAGTCCAGCCGAACTCACACGAGGCTGAAGTTGGCTTTTATCAAGTTTTCCGGTCCACCTTAAATGGTGCAGCAGTTCATTCAGGCGCCAGCAAAGCCCCACTGCACCATTTAAGGTGGAACGGGAAGCTCGAACACAAGCTGGCGACTTTAACCTCGCCCGTATCACATGGTCCCAAACAATTCCTGATTGTTGAAGCCGAAAACAAGTTCAACACCGAATCCACAAATCAAGCCAAATAAACCCCAAACACGCGAAATAAACTCCCAAGAGTGTGCTAGAAGCACCGCCGGGCTGAGTTTCGCTCCTGTCCCGGAATTTGTCCCGACACACCGCGCTCATGTGAGAGAACATGCTCACCACGGCGCTTAAAGCTCAGTAATGAAGAACCGAACGAAGCAGGACTTACATTCGTGCATGCTCTAGAACCAGGTCGCGCTGGACTCCTCCGCCGTTACCGCGCCGTGTGTGTGTTAGTACAGTCTCCGCTCCGCTGTAACGTTACTGTGTGTGTGTGTGTGTGTGTGTGTGTGTGTCAGAGATCAGCAGCTGCTTCCTCCATCCGCGCCGCTCAGCTCAGCACAGCAACGCTACCGAACACCCCCTGCCGTCACCATGGCAACACCGTCTCTTCAACCAATCAGAGCAGAGCTCCCCGATAGCCCCTGACAACTGCCGCAGCGCAGTAAAGCGAGCAACTGCGATCATTCCTACATCCATTTTATTTTTATTATTATTATTATTATTATTATTATTATTATTATTATTATTATTATTATTATTAGTATTTTTATTTTTATTATTATTATTATTATTATTATTATTATTTATATTATTATTATTATTATTATTGTTGTTGTTATTATTAGTATTTTTTTAAAATATTTAATATAAACTATACGGTAGCTTAGTGCAATGTCGCCTCACTACAAGAAGGTTCTGGGTTCGATCCCCGGATGGACCGATCTAGCTCCTTTCTGCATGTTCTTCCCGTGTCCACGTGGGTTTTCTCTGGGTACTCCGGTTTCCTCACACAGTGCAAAGACGTGCTACCAGGTTGATTGGAGACAGTGAATCGTCCTGTATGTTCCTGTGATGGACCGGCGCCCCGTCCAGGGTGTTACTGTGTGCCTCGAGCCAGATGAATAGCCGGGATAGACTCCAGCACCCCTACAGACCCTGATCAGGATAAGAGGTTAAAGAGAATGAACTGAACCGAACATTTTTATTTAAGTTTCCTCATTATTACAGGACTGGTAACTAGAAGGTCAAGGGTGTTACTGTTGGGCCCTTGAGCGAGGCCCTCCATTGCATACAATGTATCCAGTAAGTCAAATTGTAAATCATTTTGTCTGTTACATGCTGAAAACGTAAATGAAGTCATAAACTTGTGATATTAAAGATAAAGAATTAAGCCAATAGTCTCAGAAGAAACAGTTACACAGTGAACAATAAGCAATAAACCACAAAGATAAATAAAAATACAATTGCTTAAATCAAAAGTTTCTATGGTTGTTAAGATAAAGCAGATTACTGGTGTGATGTCATTATTATAAATGTAATACTAATCTGTTCCACTCTGTAAAACAATACACAGACATTCAGTTCCCAAATACAACATGAATTTCACAATTAATCCAACAATTCGTTTTCCACCATGAGCCACTTTTAAGGTTCTGAGCTCCCTCATCACCCTACATCCTCTCATGGTGGAGAGGACCTGGGTTCGAATTCATGACTGACACGTCTTGATTGCATCTGACCTTTCATGTGTTAACAGTTCTCATTCATAATTTATTATAAAACATAATATTTAGAAACATGAGGACAATATTGAAATAAATATATATGAAGAACAGAAACACTAGTGACCTCTAGCTATTGTCATGGCAACACAACAACCAGTCAGAAGCCAAATAAGTTTAAATAAACTAAAATTATTAAATCTGTTAATGCAGCACCAGAATCTACACTATTATATTTTACATTTATATACTTTATTGTATACATTTGAATAATGTGAAATAATTTATAATGCTCTCAGAGAAACATTTTGATACACATTTTTATTTATTATTTTTTACACATTTATTAATTTGAGGCTCTACAACATCACAGCGTGAAATATGATTCTGTCTTTACGATGAGCAAAGGTTCAAGGTCTCGTTAAACTCTTCATTTATAGTTTTAAAAGATGACCTGCTAACGATTGTGGGGTGTAAAAGGAGGACCGCCGGTTCATGACACTCCACTGGGATAAAAAAAAAACGTTCTCAAGACACACAGATGCACCGAGGCTCTCTGGGTGATGGACTGAACCATCAGTATTTACACGA
>JAYDZF010000006.1:7650274-7661462 GCA_034509105.1 Microcambeva barbata | reverse complement strand
ATGTTTACTTGAGAAAGACATTTACATAAAACAGTACACACCAATATTGCTCTCTACTTAAAGATGAATATGACTAAAACATCACTGGTATCATGTTGAATAACAAATGATTCCAGCAAACAAGCCAGTATCCCTAATTCCACTGCATTATTTAAACTCACACACTGGAGCTGAAGAAAGAAGGACGAGGTCCATTTTCTTCATTTTTTAATCACACTGAAGTCTGTTTGTAATTCTTGGTGTCTAAAACTTTCTTCCCACACATGGCACAGATCCCTACAAAATGAGAAACATAAGAAACACTATTCAGTATAAGACAAACTATCAAAATGCCACTCCGATTATACTACTTTAATCATCATTAGCTTGTTGTTAAACGCACCTTTCTTGTAAGCACATCCCTGGCAGTAGTGTGAGCCAGACTGGTGAACAGAGCTTTTACAGATCCTGCATATAGCAAAACTAGATTTTCCATACGGATCAAATCTGACGAAGAAGGAAAAAGAAGAATATTCAATTAATGTTCTCCAGAACTCAACATGAGATCAATCAAGAAGGCTACCATATTCTGATAGTCTGAGAACTGGACTTGTAATCAAAAGGTTGCCGGTTCAATTCCCAGAACCGGAATGTGTGCTCACCACCCTCAAGTGTTCACTAGTGTTTGTTTAACTGCACAGATCAGGTTCGAATGGGGAGGACAAATTCCACTGCAGTGATGAAAAGAGTATAAAATAATCATACCTGGCTTTTTTTGATGTCAGCATTTTATTTTCATTGATCTTCCGTCCACCACTTTCTGTAAAACAGATCACGTATGTCATACACCACATTGACACATAAATCAGGCATAACATTATGACCACCTTCCTAATTTACTGTTGCCCCCCCCTCCCCCTTTCTACTGTGATGCTGCTCTGTGTATCCTGAGCAACAGGAACTTCTTCATAAGTTTGAACTACAGTAGCTCTTCTATAGGCAATATTAAGAAGGGGGTTGTAGCATTTTTACTAAAGCCCTTTAATATTTTTGAAACCATTTATCAAATAGTCTCTGACATAAATAATCAAACATAATGTTCCAGATGTTCATAGTAGTACACATTATAAAAATATGTATTTCAAAGATTACCTGTTGTGTTTCTTGCACCATCTTTCCAAGTATCAGGAGTGATAACTCGCCCAAGTTTCTTCTCACCTAAATAAGATATGATTCAAACTTGTTTAAAATAATACAAACATGTTTTAATGTAAAGTGGGACCTTCTTGCTACTGCCCAGGAACCTAAACTATTAAGTCACAACTTACATGACCCATCAAATTCACATCAGAACTTATATATTTTAAATGAATTAAACATAAAACAATGACAATTGCTGAATGCATGTGACCAAAACGTGTAGTTTATGACTAGAAACTTGATAAGCTAAGAAAACTTGATAAAAAAAAGGTTTAGTTGGCTTGGTGGCATCAATACTAAAACATGGGAGACTCTGAATGACCAGCCGCAGCTTACAGTAATGAGAAACAAACATCCCTACTGTTTAAACATTAATTTTGTTCATCATTATTTCACTTTATTATTGTTTAAAATTAGTTAATTAAATTATTGTTCATCACTTTAACCTCATTATATTTTGCTCCGTTCGTTGCGCACGTACTTGTTTAAAGAAGTAGGCTGCTCCTCAATCAGCACAATGCTTAAAAACCAACATATAAAATAATAACGACACTAAATGTACTGCAGTGAGAAGAACATGCTCAATACAAACTGAATATGATCAAGTTTATTATCCATCACACGCGCAGGCTAGAAGACTTGTGTCGCTAATGCTAACCATCCAACCAAACACAAATATAAGCTCAAGGCAAAGCTACACTGATCGAATATTTGTACTTTTAATTTAAGCATATAAACTAGAACACAATACAGAGTCTGACAGGACAGAGATTTATACTCACATTTATCACAAACCATTTTAAACAAATCTTTCAGCGCCTGGAAACAACAGACAAACTAAACAGAGAAGCGACCAACTACAGACAACAACTTAAACGAATATTTAGAATAAAAGTTCACTCAACAAAAAATAACCAAGGCTATTTGGATTCGTTTATGCATCCAGTTTATATATCCAGTCATTTCTCCAATTAATCAATATATGTGTTATAAGATAAGTATAAGTATATATATAAGTGTGTGTGTGTGTGTGTGTGTGTGTGTGTGTGTGTGTGTGTGTGTGTGTGTGAGACTTTTGTTTTGAAGAAAAAGTCCTTTGACCTTTATGGCGGTTTACATCATGATGCCGGAAGAGAGTGTGTGACGGGATTAGAAGATGAAATCTGCAGTTTACTGATTCATCACAGCAGGGATCCTGATTAAAAATTCTTTTCAGAAGGTGAAATGTAAGTACGCTGCTCGGTGTTCACGTTTGTTTTTGATTTAACTATACTCGCTGTTATTTAGTGTTCATAATGCTATAGTTAATGTTACAATAGAATATGAAGAATATGAATAGAAATGAAGAGGAACGCCTTTATTTGTCATTACACATATACAGATGTTCAGTACCACGAAATTCTTTCTTCGGATATACCAACTTTGGGAGTTCAGGGTCAGACATAGCACAGCGCCCCTGGAGCAGTGAGGGTTAAGGGTCTTGCTCATGAACCCAAAAGTCATAAAGTCGGTGGTAGGTCCCAAATAACAATAAACAACCAACCTTAAGCCAATATTGTATACTTTGCGTTTGAAAATAAAGCAACAAAAAGCAACACCTGCAGTAACACCTGCTCCTCCCAAGCCCGGATTAAAAGGAGGGTTGTGTCAGGACTAAAAACTAAACCAGAATAATGAGGTTTGGCGAGGTTGATCCCACAATCAAACAGGACAAAGGTCGAGGATAACAAACAATTAAACCTAATTATTTAAAGTTACTGTGTGCTGTTGTGTCCTGAGAAATGTTTATAATACTTGTATTTTAATGAATGGATGAGATACTATTCTTTATTTTAAGAACTAGAGTAATCATGTGGGATGTGGAGATCAGAGGCATGACGTCAGCTCATGCCCTCATTGTCGGCTCCATGCTGATGGGCACACTCATCCCCGCTCTCACTTTGGAGAAGTTCTCGGTGTTTGGGACCCACCTGGTCTGGATTTATTCTGTTGCTGGATGTGTTGTTGTGGTCAACATTCTTGTGTACTGGCTTCTGGGCATTAGTCATCCAACAAAGAAACACACACTGAGCTATAAGGTACACAGTGTTCAAGCAGAAAATACGAGAAACAAGATACACTAATAATAAGTGGTCATTTATAATTGTTTTTTGACTTTTCTTTCAGTTGTCAAAGGTGATTAGATCATGTCTGTATTTCATGTCGTCATGTTTCTTCTTCCATACTTTGGTTGTGCTGTATGGAGCACCCCTGCTAGAGTGAGTATTTGTTATAGTGCACACATCCTCTGTTTACCTCCAATCTTCCCAAAACATAGATCGTCTTCTGAAATCTGAGTTTGAGTTTGTTATTTTAAAATCATGATCACTCTTGCAGTTCATGTAGTTCCCTTATGCAGTTATAAGAGCTTTTTTTTTTACAAATAGTTGAATGCAGTCTGTCAAGTGATCTATCAATATAAATGATCAACATAAATTATCAGACTTGTTTTTATTCAACACCTACAATGTGTTCAGTGGGTCCGGACTCTGGGAAGGTCACTAACACCCACCCCACAGAATTCTAGTAAAACTGTTTTACAAATTTTGTGCACAGGGAACAGTCATGGAGCTAAAGAAAAAGACTGTTAGAACTGTTAGAACAAACCTCACATACTGTATGTGTACATTTTAGATTTGACCATAACCCTATATTTTAGATTTAACTGTTAAATAAATACAATTGTAAAAATGAAGACTGTGTGTTCTGTTTTTTTGTGATGTAGATCAGCTCTGAAGACATTTTCTCTAGCTGTTCTGCTCTCCTCCTTCACCACATTGAGGTGTTTGTGTATCCTTGGTCCCAACGTACAGGCATGGATTCGGGTTTTCAGTAGAGATGGGTGAGTGCTTTTTATATATGAACACTCGCTGGTTTAAAAAGTCAACAAATATTTGTTTTCATATGCAAATAATTATCTATATTTATGAAACCATGAAATAATTTAAGACTCAAAGCATGATCACGGGTTTGAATAAATGATCAGTGAGATAACAGACTGCACCAAATCTTTGATTTAGTCTCTTCATTACTGGTGGCTCCTTGATAGTTCAAAGCTTCAAACGTCATAGTCACGTGACGGTAAGGCTTCAGAGCTCCGATACACTGTGTAGTGAACCAAGATTTTCTGAAACTGTGTGTACAACCTTACTTTAAGTGACATCTGCAAACCACTGTGGGATTAGACTGGAAAAAATTGTATTAATTAAATATATTTTGTTTTGTGTTGACTTGGCTGCTTTAAAAACCATTGGCTTACATTGTGGTAATTGAAATGAATATATAAAACTCTCAATTTTTACATGGTTTAATAAAAAGAATGTTGATTTTTTTGCAGGGCGATGTCTGTGTGGGATACGTCTCTGCAGATCACCACTGTCTGCAGCATCGTTGGAGCCTGGCTCGGTGCTTTCCCTATACCTCTCGACTGGGACAGACCCTGGCAGGTACGTTTTGAGCAGATCACACTGTACACATGCCCCTAAAAATACTGTTACAGCTTCAAGGGAAATATTTAGAACACCAATCAAGATGTTGCTGGTTCAAGACCTACCTTGCCAAGTTGCCACAGTTGGGCCCCTAAGCAAGGCCCTTCTTGTACTAAAATATAGATGGTAAATGAGGGTCAACAAACAATGCAAGAAGAAAAGGTTATATGTCATTGTAAAGTGTTAGTGTTTGACAATGAGTAATATTACTTCAGGCTAGTTGCTTTTATTATTACTTTTCTGAAACACTCATCCTCTTTTTAATCTACCTTGTATGGATACATTTTAATAAAACTAAGGAGACACGTGTGAAAAACAAAACAACTTTTAATACAGCAAACATTATTTTGAGGCAAGTTGTTAAAGAAAATGTACAATAATTACAAACATTTGTCACGGTTCACTGAGTTATACTTTGTACATTAAGAAAATAATTTGCACCATTGGCTAGATTTCTTGAGGATTCCCACTGGTTCTGTATGCCATATTTAATCTATAATATTATTATAGTTTTATGTGTCTTGATAAAAAAAAATCACTTACTACAAAACACTTGAATCGCTGTTTTCATTTACTGTGCAACCCATTGAAAATAGCAAAAAAGAATAGTGTCAATATTTTGCTTAATAAAGATGAAAGATTTCAAAAGAATTTCATGCTCCGATAACAAAAATGCACACAGATGAGATCCTAATGTAAAATTAACACACATATTAAAGCTTTAGTTTTGAAATCTGAGCATTGAAACACCACAGTGATGTTGTTGGTTGCTGCTGTGAATTGTGTTCCTGCTTTCCAGAGGGCTGATTGGTTGTTGATGTTCATTCTCTTCCAGGTCTGGCCCATTTCCTGTTCCCTAGGAGCAACAGGAGGGTTTCTCACAGGACTATTGGCTGCCCCAATCTGGATCCGCTGGCATCGGAAACAGCTCACTTATAAACTGAAGTGAAGGACAAAGAGTCCTGGATTCACTGAGGTGTAACATCCGTAATAGAAACGACACAAGCTTGCACCAAGCATTTAAAAACACGTTTTCTCTGAGGTCAGTGTAGCAGTAAAGCTAGAAAAAAAATTCCCCTGTCCCTCCCCAGGTCTGAAATATTTATTCTGTGCTTGAGTTGATGTAGCCATTCAATCATTCCTCTTTTATAATTCTGGTAAAAGCAATGCTGGCAAAAAACCACTTTTAAGAAAGGCATTTTGTTCCTTTTGTTCAGAAATAAAGTGTTACTTCTGTAATTGTCTGGTGAGTTTGGTTGTGCTGTTCAGGCCGTCTGGGTGTTTCCCTCCAATCTTACATGCCTACATGAGCAGTACTGTTAATACATCAAATCACTTTTGTGTGCCATCCTTGGCATTGTTTTATTTCTGTGATTTTAGTGTCTTGTTAATTTTAGTGTCACTGGAGCCCCTAATCCATTTCAGAAAGTTCTTGTTGTATGGTTAGTTTAAGAGGAAACGTTGCTGGTGTGTGTCCGGTTGCTCACGTGATCAGACAGCAGTTGATGCATTGCGGCTTGAGGCGGTGCTTTATTACGCCTTTCTTGGGAGCTAGGATGGCAATAATGGCCTCATCAAAAACTGTCTTCAACCCCTTCTGTGTTAAAGCTGAGCATTCTACGTAACAGCAGGCACCGATCTACAAAAGAAACAAGATTTGCTTCATGGTCTAGTAAACATTTAGAAATTCATTTCTACCATTAAATGTACACATATTTTTTTAATAGGTTTTTTGTTGCCTCACCTCTTTTGCCAACTTCTGCCCCTGTTCTGTCCCAATGGGCTTCTCCTTAACATTGTTCAGCTTTGTGATAGTCTTTGGGTCATCCCTAAGGTCAATCTACAGAAACAGAGAGAGTCTCGATAATAAGAATAGATTTACTGATTTTATTATTTATGTCCAACACATTTTCAGTAGCAGCTAAACCAAGTGGCTTGATCATGAGCATGTGATCGATGCATCTTTATATTGAGAGTGGTGTATTAGATTCCATATGTTGCGTTTGTTTTTAAAGCAGAAGGCTTCATGAAATGTGAGCTAAAGCCAGATGCTGGTGTTCAACTGTGCACATTCCCCTTTGCCCTACAAAGCTCTGTTAAATTAGAATCAAAGGATCTGCCTTTTCATCTACCTCTGCTTTCAATTAAAATTCCCCCCACTGTGCAGTTCAAAGTGTCTCCAAATTCAGCACAATTCAACTAAAACTTCACATTTTAGGAGACGATGCTGAAAACATTCGAAACACAAGCACACATTTAGAAATGATTACTAATGGTAAGCGTAACTGCCAGCATAACTACTAGTTTAGAGATTCGTTCCTTCCCTGGCTGCAGTCCTACACAAACACAAGTCTGATCTGTTTTGGTAGGGCCTAGTTTTGAGGTTCTGTATTTGTGGTAGATGGGCCAGGCTTCATCACTAGCTATGTGAGGGAGGAGGGATCAGAATGAGTAAAAGTACCACTGTTTAAGTATGCGATTTCGGAAGCAGCCCCAGTGCAGTGTGTGGTAAGTTCTTCGCCAATCATGTCCACGCAGACATCTGCCTGGCTGAAGCCCCACTGAAGCCTAGCAGTTAAGGTACTGGACAACGGAAAGCTGCTTCAAGCCCCAATACTACTCAAAAAAGTTTGGGATATTTGGCTTTCATGTTATTTTTTAAAAAATGTTATGGTGCAGTTATAATTTTATCAGTATATATATGTGTGTGTGTGTGTGTGTGAATTTAAAGTCAAAGAGTTGACCCTAACCATGACCGTAGCGTCTCATCAGTTGGAGAGAAGATGGCCAGATTTAGGGTCACTTCAGTACCACAAACAGGAGGAATACAGAGAGTGTAGTGCATGTTCTCTGTATTTTTAAATGTCTGTGTATGCATTTGACCTAAAGTGCTAATTGTAAGTACTGTAAGGATTGAGGAGAATACCTGTGTTCCGATGAGAAGGTAAGGGACGTTGGGAGCACACTCCTGCAGCTCAGGGACCCACTCTTCCCTCACATTCTGGAAACTGGCTGGATTCACCACAGAGAAGCAAATGAGGAAGACATCCGTCATGGGATAAGATAGTGGACGGAGGCGATCATAATCCTCCTAAAAGGAATAAAGTACAGCATTTGTGCAAACAACCCCCACTGTGGCTTAATGGTTAAGGTACTGGACTGGCAGAAGCATAAAGTCCATTTCTGAGACTGTTTACAGTAAGTCTCTTTAAACATAGTTTTACATAACATATGTAAAACATAACTCTTTTTCTACTTGAATCAACCCAAGTCTTACCAAGATGAGACACTGCTGTCTCACTATGCTCTCGCTGAATCATCTTTGGTTGTTTGTGCAGTAGATACGAGGAACCCCTTGTTTTTAGCTTGTGTTAGCCTTTTTGACCCTTTTCCAAAATCTGGCCACTCGTCAATGTTTATTACTTTATCTTTAGGGTATATAAAGTGAATGTTGCTTTGAGTGATTAGCCTAACTAAGGCCTTAACTACAATGTTTAAGATGTAAAGAAATGTCTAATCTCAATATGACAATAACCACAAGCAAACATCTACATAAACAAAGGAAAGGTTTCTTCAGAGAAAGATTGAGAATGACGTTCAGAAGTTCTGATCAGAATGCAACTTCAATTCTTAGGAAGATAAGGAAGAAGTCAAGATATGCTATACTGTGTGATTCCTTCACATTAATACTGAAATGCTGTCACAAATAAACTGAGCTTCACACAGTTTTATGTTGAGGGTGTGCTTTCTTTTGTATCACATTATCACTGACATGTCCAGCAGTTTAAATAACATTGATTCAGAGACCAAGTAATTGCTGGGTGACTCAGTGATTATGTCACACCTTTTAACCTATTGGGTGCCAGTTTCTTTTGGTTATAAACACACAAGGAAAGTCAAGCATTATGCTTAAATAATCATAATTTAAAAGTATGATAGTTTGATGATTTGTGCCTACCTGACCAGCAGTGTCATATAGTCCAAGAAGATACTGCTTTCCTCCAACTGTCACACTCACTGCAACATGCAAGAGGTATTATAAAAAGGATTATAAATTATATAATATTAGCTGAAATAGTAAATAGTATGGTGCCACACTTGGAAAAAGAGTTAGTTTACTCTACTAGACATTTTTCCTGTTTGCATGGTGCTTTGTCAGTATGGTCAGTGTTATAGTATTGATCATTATTATATAGCAGTTTTCAGAATGGTACAGCACTTTTTAATAAAGTATAGATGGTATATGGTAAAGTAAATTGTCTATTACGATAAATATGTAAATATGGTACAGTTTCTTAGTACGATATACCACAAAATCAGTATGCCATATCATTTTATCAATGTGATGTGCCGATTTTGGGTAATGTTTGACAGTTGATCCATACAGTATGCATTTACGTAATACTTTCCTCCATTACACCACTTTATCAGTAACAATTGTGCATGATTGTATTTCAGTTGATCTGTAAGGCCACACACCACTTGATCAGTATGACATACAAGATTTTAGGACGGTACAATACACCATTTGTTCACATTGATTGAGTACAGTCACCCCATAAAACGGGCATGTGTGTATGATGGTGAGGATGGGAAATACAGCGGCTGACTCCATAAAACCCACAGGTGGTTTGGACTAAGGGATTCGCCGTTATTTCTATAAATATTTTTAACAAATACATTCATTTATATAAGAAAGGTGGGTAATGTGGATTTACTGTAAATAGCAGTTGTTCAGACTGATTTACCTGCGTAATGATCGAACACAGTGGGCACATATTCTTCTGGAAAAGCGTCGTTGGCATAACTCATTAAGAGGCAAGTTTTGCCCACAGCACCGTCTCCGACTACCACACACTTCAGCATGATCGCTCCGGTCCCGTTGGGCATGAGACACAAACCATCATCTTTTCATGTCTGATTTAAAGGGCTGTTTCAGCCTGTCTCACCACCTCCGCGCTGCCACAGGTCCTCCACCATCAACAGCAACGCCTTTTTCTTCTCCTTGCCGCACAATTCACTTTGTCTTTCCTTCTTCAAAAAGGCGTAAACTCACAGGTCCATCGGAATAATGCTGCCCCCATACCTGCCCTCATGCCCTCATCTGCACCCCTTGATCAACTCACTTTCTAACGCACATAAATCAAACGTGTAGTCCGAGTCCACTGGCTCTGCTCACGCTCCACACACAGGCGGGGCACGAGCTCCACACTAAGGGACCGGGGCAAAAGTATTATCGCTGCTGTTTAGCGTACAGAAACGGTGTTCTTATTTTTATATTTAACGATTTTGCTGTCACCGTTTAAACGATTTAAATGTATTCTGTAAAGCAATATCATATAACTTTTTACAGATCCAGATAGCACTAGATAGCACCAATTTAGTGACCCTAAAAACGACAGGAAAATTATTTCGGTTCAAATAGGTGAACTACTTCAAAAATCCATTAAATATTCAAGTGTTGATTTCTTGGTGAATGCTACAATGCTAAAGTCAGGAAAACCTAGAAATTATGAACTCATATTAGGATTTATTATCTGAATGCCTTTGGAAATGGATGTGCAAATAATTTAAGGTTAATTAACATGTTCAAGTACATACACTTAAACATTATTTGTAAAAAGGTTTATTTGCTTTGGATAAATATAATTTCTAGTTTTGTGGTTAATTTTGCGCGGATGGAAACGCTTTGTTTACAACCCCTAACCCTGCTCGAATTTGAATCATCTGGAGGAGTGTAGCATGGTCGGGGATGAGCATCTGTATCACATTTGACAGCAACTGCAGGAGTCACGTGACCAAACAATGACCTCATACCCTCGATGAGATGTGTGTGTGCGTGTGCGAAAGAGAGAGCGAAAGAGAGAGAGAATAAGTTAAACAGATATATCATAACAAAATCAAAGCTGTATAAACCTTGGGAAAACAACATCATGGACTAATCACGATTTCACAGTACACTACATTAGCCCCGATTTTGGTTAGGATTAGGGTTAGGGTTAAAAGAGACAATCCATTAATCGCACATTTCAAAAAATGTCTCCCTCAGGTGTCCGTTTTTGTGTAATTTGCGTTGTTGTTTTGTGAGTCAAATTACAGGTTTTGTTTATCCTCCAATCTATTTATGGTGGTTTGAAAAGGGTTTGGTTCTGGATAAAATAGCGGAATCAATGCTAATAAATCCATTTGCTCATTAACTTCTTCTAGTCTCATTTTTTATTTGCAGTATTGCGTTCAAGGTGAAATGTCGCCCTCATCTGTCTATCGTATGTACTTACACTAGAGGCGAGAAATAAAAGAGAGAACCCATTAAAAGCTCATTTCAAAATATTAGAAATGTCTCCCTCAGGTGTCCGTTTTGTGTAATTACATAGACTTTTTTGCGTTGTGGATGTGGATGTGGATGGGTTAGGGTTAGGGTTAGGGTTAGGGTTAGGGTTAGGGTTAGGGTTAGGGTTAGGGTTAGGGTTAGGGTTAGGGTT
>JAYDZF010000006.1:7606603-7621391 GCA_034509105.1 Microcambeva barbata | reverse complement strand
TGTTCAGGTTGTTTGTGAATGTTCATTTTATGGTTAAAACAAAAATCGACATTTTTCCAATATAAGACATACCCCGAAAGTAAGACATAATGGGACTTTTGGGGGTAAAAAGAATGTAAGACACTGTCTTACTTTCGGGGAAACACGGTAGTTGTTGATATTTCATTATCATATATGTAAAAAAAACAACAAACCAACCATGCTTGGCACGATACGTGATGCAATGAACTTGACGCTAATTGGCTTGATTTCATCATGAATCTCAAGTATTGTTGTGTTTGCTAATATTATATATTGGCACAACGCCGAAAAGTGAATAAAACACCGTTAAGTTAAATTTGTGTGAGACTACCTATGTAAGACACTCCAAACCTTAAAAGCTGGTGACCAGGTGAAGCAAACCACGCACATGGACAGAGCATCCACAGTCACTTCCAGAACAGTGGTAATACACAGCGCACGTGGCAGGGCATCCACACTATTACTAACTATAAGTTTACACTACCTGGCTGTGACAGTGACGCCTTCTTTCCAGATTCGCTTAACGACTTATATGCTCAGTTTGAGAGACAGAATGACACATTGGCGAGGAAGACCATCTCGCCTCCTGATGACCAGGTGCTTGGTCTCACCATAGCAGACGTGAGGACAACTCCTATGCAGAGTCAACATGCGGAAAGCTGCTCTATTCCTGGCAAAGTGCTCACAGTGTGCACACCAGCTTGGCATATGTTCTCACTGCATGCTTCAAGACGATGACCATTGTGTTGTGCCAAAGAAGTCGACAGTCCTACTTCAACAATTATCGTTTCATAGCACTCATGACTCCATTAATGCTTCGAGCGACATGTCATGAGGCATATCAAGATCTTGCTTCCTTCCATCATAACTGCTCAATGGATGACGTAATTGACCCCACACTTCACCTGGCTTTTACAAACCTGGACATAAACACCTACGTTCATGCTGTTCATAGACTTTAGCTTGGCATTCAACACCATAACATTTGATTTGAAAGCTGAGCATGCTGTGCCTGAATGAGTCTCTGTTCAATCCTGGACTTTGTTACTGGGAAACACGAACACCTCCAGCACTGGAGCTCCCCAAAAGGCTGTGTTCTAAGTCCACTTGTTTAGATTAGAAATTTCTTTTTGCATTTATTATAATTCTAGTTAATTAATATTTTGTTTTATTGTTCTTTTGTTGTCTGAACAGTGTATTGTACTTCAAGTTCTGTGTTGCATCGTGGTTTCAGAGAAACGTTTAGTTTCAGTTTGTACTTGTATGTAGCTGAAATGACAAAAATCTGTCCATACCCATGAACTCTAACCCTCGCCTTTCTGAAAAAGGAAACCAAATCACTGTGTAAAAACAAGTAATCAAGTCAAGGAGCTGTTTTCCAATCTATAATAAGCATTCATTCGTGTTGCTCAATCTATTTAATTATCGTGTCTTGTGTAAACAACTCCATGGATTAGTTTATTTTTGCCAGGATTCAGTTGAGGCTCAGGCCTTTTAAAACAACCGTATAAACCAATCGCAGCTTTCAATGTAAGGACATCAATAGCACCTTCAACAGTTAAGATTTTTTTTCTTTAATGATTTGTGCTATTCACACACAGATGGCACAGAGCTGTTTTAGAACTTTTAACTGTGGCAAAAAACACTAAATTAATCCCCAATATTACTCTCTTCAAGTTCCTCAATTATTTGAGATTGAATGAAATATTAATGATGTATTTGGTTGATGTTTTAATCTAGTTAAAGTTAAAAGTGTAGTTTTTCTTTTTTTAGCTTTTGATTTATGCACCAGATTATTACTGTTTCTTCCTCCTGGGTAATGTCACTAGCTATGATTTTTTGTAAATGCTTATGAGTATTCCCATATGTATTAAATGCCTTTTCCACACAATAGAAAATTACAGCTCAAAGATATTAGCACTACCTACGCTTCGGGCACTTCAGAGCAGCATCGCTAGCTGCAGAAAATGTACGTCTACCCCCGACAACATTTATGTTGCCATTGTCTCATTGTAAACAATCCAATTACACACCGGAGCAATTCAGCAGATTCATTTATCCAGCAATTTACCAACAGTAATTGCCTGAACAAACAATTTTAACCCTCTAAAACTGCTGCCAAATTGCGGTATAGATCACTTTCACACCCTTAATCACTTCTAATAGAGTTTAAAAGGAGTGTGAGGTGATGGAGCTGCAGTTAATAATGGCATCCTTACTCACACAAAACAATGTCCAGGCCTTTTAATTAACCCCACTGTCAGTCCTTCAAATAAATTGCTGTCTTAAACGGTATGGGAAAAATCGTCCCCCATTCCCACAAGAAAACTAAAATATTTCATCCAGATGTTTTATTTTGTAACAATGCTTTGTTATTTTTGACCAAAGTTGGGCAAATAAAAAGGGGTTGATTCCTCATGTTTGGAATAAAACGTGTAAATGTCATTGTGCTTGACTTAAACTAATACTCTGTTTGACAAAAAGTGGTATCAGTGCATTTGTGTTTGATGTTAAAGGCTTGAACTGATGCACCTGTAACTACCTGCCATGTTATCAATAGAACCAATTTGTCTTAAGAAGTCTGTTAATAAGTGAGTCCTTTAGGCTGCTCCCATTATAAGTCACTTTTCCTGAATCAACCCCTCTATTTACCCGGCACTGTAATGAACTGATCTGTGCATCCTGGTGGGCAGGGTTATGCAGAGCAGAGTTGTGGTTTCAGTTACAATGTAAAATTAAAATAGACTTTTGCTTTTCAGCTAACAAATCAAGACAACAAGCACAGCCATCAATTTTCATCAATTTTAAGCAGTTGTAACATGTAACTTTCCTCAGCAATGCAAGCTTTATATTACTATGAATTTAGGCGCTGCTATACAATAATGAGCACTAAATCTCCTTTTTCCTCACTTGCCTAAGGGAAACTCTGTAATTGTAAATATAATACTAAGCAACATGTTCATTATTTACACTCTATTGTTGTGCAGCTCTGCAGCAGCATTATTATGTTTAAATGATGGAAACCAGGGTTTGGGTCTGCTTGCCTAGTGCCATTGCGCCTTCTGGCACTAAAATGTTTTCTTCATTTACCTGTTAAAAACGCACAGGGACAGATTTTTTTCACTAGTCTTTACATCATCTACACTGTTGTTTAAACAGATTATGTAGTGTCTGTATACTGTATTGTGGTTAAGAAACTTGGTCAGCATGAATTAGACTAAATTCTGACCACGTTGTTCTTACTATGAGATCTTCTTGATGGTGTGGGCCTTAGTTATGATTATGCTTTAGTGATGGGTGAATGTTTTTAAACTGTTAAAACAAGCACATATGATGAATGTGCCCAATAGATAAGGTCAATCTCTTTAAAAAGGAGAACTAGATGAAGAACTAAAATTTTCTTTCTCACTCTAACTTCCTTTTTACCTTGCCCATGTGCTCTCGATTCTCGTATTGCATTCAGTTAAATGCCAGATTAATTGCAGTGGCGTTATCTCAGCAGCAGTACAACAAAACATGATGGATCGCTGGATGTAATTGATTTAATGTGGGAACAGGGACCTCTGGTGCTTGGTGTAGTTGGTGAGCTCTTTTGTTTCTGCCGGGGGCAAATTAAAACGCAGACCTTTGTCATAACAGTACATTCTCCAATTAGATCCCATTAGAGGCGCAACAAGAAGAATTGCATGCTGCTGCCTCCTGTCAGTGGATTGTTTTTTCCTCATCCCTTGCATATGGTTCAGATGTAGATTGAGCTGTGAGGTACTTGTCAGTCTAAGTGAAATGACTGAGTTGGTTTACAATACTAAACAAGCACCTTTCAGCTTTTATTCAAGTCTTAAAATTCCCGTCAAGAACATCTGTCTTTTACTGTCTTTTTCTTTCATCTCTGGATAACTGGAGTGTTGTGTCATGTCACAATAACTGTCTGCTTTCACTTTCACACGATTTGAGTATTTTTTGTTGTAGGTATTTTGCATTCATTTTTTCCAGGCTTATCTTCAAAGTCTGGTAGATATAGATATATAGACCATATATAGATGACTAGTATAAAAGATAATTGGCCATTGATTTTTTGTGCAATTGATTTGTTATTTTATTTAAAACCATACATGTACACAAACAATACATAAGTGAGAATATGAACTAAAATAGACCATTGTAGAAAAGACTGGACATACCAGAAACTGTAATATCCACGATGTCCATAAGCACTTATCCCTAAATCTATTACATAAACTCTTACCGTCTATACAATATCATGAGGCAAATTGTATAGTATTATTTGCTTTGATTGGAATTTCTGCGATTCCAGCATTTGTAGAGTTTATTTTAGGTGCAGCCTGGTGTGTGTTTTCAGTTGCTTTCAACAACTCAACCTGTTGAACTGCAGTCAAGACAGACAAGCTAAGAGATGTAAAAACTTGCTTTTCAATGGATTTTGTTTCACATTTTACCTAAATTTAAACGCAGAACAATATATTTACCACCAAAATGTCAATATTGATTTGGTTGTTTACGGAAAATGTGATCTTGCTCAGTATATTTTCAGACAAATTTCATAGTTTTGCAATGCAGAGAAGCCAGACAGATTTTGTCAATTCACAGTTTCAAGTTAGCTTCATGATAATACATAAGTGGTCAGTTTCTTCTAAACAACATTGTTCAGAAGTTGATGAGCCTAGTTGGAGTGACGGTCTAGTTTTTTGACTGAGAGGATTCAACGAAGCAGGATAGATGAGAGACGGAGAAAAGTCAAGGTTCAAACTATAAGTAAAGCTCAATGTAGTGCTGTTAAAGAAACAACAGTGTGATGTGTAAGTTAACTGCATTACATACTTGGGTTTTATTGCTTGTTTTTTTTTCTCCATGTCACATTTTTCAACCTCATTAAAAGCCATGTTTAGAAGTCAGTGTGTGGTTTTTTTGAATTGTAACAGTGCATCGTCTTTGTTTCTCCAATTTAACTGGCTTTACTCATTGCAAGATCTTTATCTTTCTTTTATAAGCACATTGTGGCAGCATGCCTGTGGAACAGCAACATCCTTTTCCTGTTTTGAATGTGTGTCCTTCTTCGTCTTTATCTTGTCCAGTCACAGGGAGTTATTTATGTGGAAGGAGGTCAGAGATAGTGCTTTGGGATTTATTGGTCAAAATGGGTGGACAGGTGACAGCAGATATAAAATTAGCATATGGGCTTATATGCTGCAGTGCAAGAAACTAATGATGTCCTATTATAGTAGTAGTTTGTGCTTTTGGACCAAGCTTGTTTCTATGTACTCTTTCAGTGTTTTGTCATGATATAATGATATTCAGTGGCTCTTCATACCATTATCAGCCATATTACATTAAAATTGAAGAATAACCACTTTCGGCATTCAAGATTTTGCTTTTTAGAGGTGTTGGCTTATGCCTACTCAACACTAAATGATTTTTTCCCCTGATTTTCACTCGGCAACTGGCTCTGTTGCCGCTTGGCCTTCACTTTGCAAGCAAAACTTGTCTCTTGTTCTCTATGTGGGAACTATCCAACAACATTGCAGTTCATAGTTGAATATCTGTATGTTTTTGGCCGACTGGCAGGGGAGGAATTGCAAAATAAATGGGGAAAAGGGACATTGAAATGTTATTAGGCTACATTTTTTTACCTTATCTTGAGATGTTGGGCTGTTTAAACTTCATGGGGTCTTCATCAGCTTGCTTTCTCCACCAAGCATCTCCAGAAATGCATCAAATTCTGACACAACCTGACGGAAAGCTTGAAATGTGCAGTTCTTAGAGCTGGTGCATTCCTTGATAGAAAGTGACTACATAATCATAGTTTAGCTTTGAACCAATCAAGGTGAACTAGAGGAATAGTATCAGATCTATCGGTTTCATGTAGTATTTAGTTATGGATTGGCTCTGATCTACTATTTCCTTTTTTCAGCTATTTATAACTACGATGCTCGCAGCAATGAGGAGCTGTCACTGCAGATTGGAGACACTGTACATATATTAGAAACTTATGAAGGTAAGTATATCTTGTTTGCTTAGTCAGTACTGGTATTACTTTAGGTATGCCTAAATAAAACAACAGTGCTGTTGGTATTGGCATTATTCTGTAGCGGTGGAAGTGTGATATGGCAACGACACATAAAATAAAAGAATTGAATTTTCTATTCAGTCTCTTGCAACAGACTGTTCAGTTTATTAGTTTAATGCAATCCCTATATCTGTAATGTGCAGTATTACATTTTATCTTCCAGGGTGGTACAGGGGGCATCGACTCAGAAGGCGTTCAAAGAAGGTAAAAGAGGACTGCTTTTTTAATCTACTAGAAAAATGCATATTCAGTTTTTGATAAGTAGTGTTTAAATTGTCTGCCTAATTTGGTGCCTTTTTTCTTGCAGGGTATATTTCCTGCCTGTTATATAAACCTGAAAGAGGCCACAGTTGAAGGCAGTGGGTAAGTGAACTTTTTTTCTTCCAGAATGAAGTTTACTGAACATCTAATGTACACACATTATTTAAAATGTGCTTAGTATATAATATTTACTATTTGTAGCTTCTACATTTATTTTTCACATTTGTGATATCTACAGTGCTTTGCAAAGTCTTTACCCTTTGGAATGTTTTTTTTTAAATTGTATGTGCGTAAATAACGCTGTTGAATTAGCCACTGTCAAACCTCTCGCCTTCGAGTACAGGGCCATTTCACCATCCCAAGCAGCGGTTTCCTTCAAGGTTGCATTGTGTTCTGTCTACAATACAAAATTTATGCATTGTTATATTTATTTATTTATATGTAAAAAATATTTTTCACAATTTTTGTTAAAATCTCAATAAACAAACACATGCATTTTAACACTATTTTACACTATGGCTGCATTCATGACAGGAAATGGATTTGATGTGCAAGTAATTCTACTAGGAAAGATGAGAGGTCTGTAATTTTTATCATACTTCAACTATGAGAGACAAAATGAGGGAAAAATCCATGAAATCACATTGTAGGATTTTTTAGAATTTATTTGTAAACTATGGTGGAAAATAAGTATTTGATCAATATCAAGCAAGCAAGATTTCTGCCTCTCACAGACCTGTAACTTCTTTGAGAAGCTTTTCTGTCCTCCACTTATTACCTGTATTAATGGCACCTGGTTGACCTCATTATCTGTATAAAAGACTTTGGGTCAAAATGATCATGAGTACGATGAGCAAAAATCCCAGAACTGCACAGAGCTGGGACCAAAGTAACAAAGGCTACCTTCAGTAACATGTTTTGCCTTGAGGGACTCAAATCCGGTGTGTCCCCCTGCTTAAGCCAGTTTATGTCCAAGCCCATCTGAAGTTTGCCAGGATATTGCTGGGATATTTTTCTCGTTTTGTCTCTTAGTTGAAGTGTACCTATTATGAAAATTACAGACCGCTCTCATTTTTCTAAGTGGGAGAACTTGAACAATCTGTGGTTGACTACTTTTTTGCCCGACTGAAAGTTCTAAAGAAAAAATCATGAAAAAGTATGGGTGTGAACTGGGGGACGTAATTACAGTAGCACTGAAAAATCTCAATTAAATATTTATTCTTTCTGCCACCCCTCTTTACTCCATCTTGTTCTAGACCAAAGGAGACAGTAATACCCACTGAGCTGCCTCTGGTGCATGAGGTTACCACCACTTTGCGAGAATGGGCGTCTATATGGAGAGATCTGTATGTGGTTAGTGAAAGTCTTTTTAATTTTCATGAT
Source organism: Microcambeva barbata (assembly GCA_034509105.1). Classification (NCBI taxonomy): domain Eukaryota; kingdom Metazoa; phylum Chordata; class Actinopteri; order Siluriformes; family Trichomycteridae; genus Microcambeva; species Microcambeva barbata. The sequence continues at coordinate 7,613,641 of JAYDZF010000006.1, read as the reverse complement.
GGTACAAATAGGTACGACTGCTGCTCACTAAACCTCAGCATGAACACATGTTGGTGCTATGTTATGTTTTTTGTGGATCAGACTTGTGGATCAGACTTATGGACAGAGAGCTACACCCTGATCAATGATCCCTCCATCAATCGAGCAGCGGAGTCTGTAATTTCAGCATTGCATCAATTATGATGAATCCCCTCTGGCACCTGGGTAATGTCAGCATACCACCAAAAAGGACGAACCACATCCAACAGGATTAACTGGACGCAAGAGGTAGCTGTCTGAAAGGGATGTTCGGGTGCTAACCCGAATTGTATCCAAAAAACATAAAACCACGGCTGCCCAAATCACAGCAGAATTCAATGTGCACCTCAACTCTCCTGTTTCCACCAGAACTATCTGTCGGGAGCTCCACAGGGTCAATATACATGGCTGGGCTGCTATCGCCAAACCTTTGGTCACTCGTGCCAATTCCAAACGTCGGTTTGCAAGGAGCACAAAGCTGTGGACTATGTGAAACATGTATTGTTCTCTGATGAGTCCACCTTTACTATTTTCCCCACATCCAGGAGAGTTACGGTGTGGAGACGCCCCAAAGAAGCGTACCACCCAGACTGTTGCATGCCCAGAGAGAAGCATGGGGGTGGATCAGTGATGGTTTGGGCTGCCATATCATGGCATGCCCATCTAGCACAAGTATTGGGCCAAGGGAATGTCACTGCCAAGGACTACCAAACCATTCTGGTGTGCGTCCAATGGTTCAAACATTGTATCCTGAAGGCGGTGTCTTGTATCAGGATGACAATGCACCAATACACACAGCAAGACCGGTGAAAGATTGGTTTGATGAACATGAAAGTGAAGTTGAACATCTCCCATGGCCTGCACGGTCACCAGATCCAAATATTATTGAGCCACTTTGGGGTGTTTTGGAGGAGCGAGTCAGGAAACGTTTTCCTCCGCCAGCATCACGTAGTGACCTGGCCACTATCCTTCAAGAAGAATGGCTTAAAATCCCTCTGACCACTGTGCAGGACTTGTATGTGTCATTCCCAAGACGAATTGATGCTGTATTGGCCGCAAAAGGAGGCCCTATTCCATACTAATAAATTATTGTGGTCTAAAACCAGGTGTTTCAGTTTCATTGTCCAACCCCCGATAAAAAGTTCGAAGTTTTACATATTGTTTTTTAAGATAATGTGCATCACTGCATGCTAAGTGTTTTATATTTGTGTTGACTGCTTAAAATTCCCACCCCTGCTGTGTCAGGCTGAACATGACAGCATAATTAGATCCTATTACAGTGTATACACAGGCTAATCAGACAGTGTGTGTGTGTCCACAGGGTGACAAGCGTGAGATGTTCAATACTGTGCGTGACATGATCTATGACCTCATTGAGTGGCGATCTCAGATTTTGTCAGGTACCCTTCCACAGGATGAGCTGTCGGAACTCAAGCAGAAGGTCACATCCAAGATTGACTACGGGAACAAGTACGTAGTGTTGCTGATGTTCATTGTAGTGTTGCTGTTATACTCTAAATCTTATGTTTTTGTGAGAAAGAAGTTTGGGGTTACTAAGTGTTTAATATTCTCCACTCCTCCCCTGAAGGATGGGCCCCTGCTGAGTCTGGTTCCTCCAAGGTTTCTTCCTGTAATTTTAGGGAGTTTTTCCTTGCCACAGTTGCCCTTGGCTTGCTCAACAGGTTTTTTTTTGGTTCTTGGTCTGGTGGTCCTAAACTCTGTAAAGATACTTTGTGACAATGTCTATCGTAAAAGGCACTATACAAATAAATTGACTTAAGTTAGTGGTAACTGTTTCTGTATGTCCTAGTTAAAATGACTTAAAACAAGTTGGTAACATTCAATAAGCCCCCATTAATTCTATATTTGTGCAAGTTTAGATGTAAATTAATTAATAAATATAAAGTGGACGCACCTGTAATATTGTACTAGCACACTAGCCTCTGTTTGACTGGCTGACCATCTACCAGACATAATTGGGTTTGCCTGTAGCAGACAGATTTCTGCTACGGTGGAATCACCGGACAAAGTGGGTGAGGTCTTTTGCTGCTATTTAAAGTGATGGACTGGCCAAGCATGTCTCCAGACCTAAACCCAGTAGAACATCTTTAGTGCATCCTCAAGCAGAAGGTGGAGGAGTGCAAAGTCTCGAATATCCGCCTTGATAAACTCCATGCCCAGGAGAGTTAAGACAGTTTTGGTTGCCACATAATATATTGTCACTTCAGGAACTAAGGGGTGTACTCACTTTTGTTGCCGGTGGTTTAGACATTAATGGCTGTATATTGAGTTATTTTGAGGGAAGAATAAATTTGCACTGTTATATAAGATGCACACAGATTACTTTTTATTGTGTCAAAGTTTCATTTTGTCAGTGTTGTCCCATGAAAAGATATACTCAAATATCTGCAGAAATGTGAGGGGTGTACTCACTTTTGTGATACATTGTATGTCAAATTATTTTCTGTTTACAATATCTGATAAATAAAATAAATAAAAACCAACATTATTTTTCTTCTTTAAAATATCAGATAAAGAAATAGAAATGATCTTTTATTTAAAAAATATTTTGAAATATCAGATACATATAATAAATGAAATAAAAACCCACATTATTTTCTTCTTTAAAATATCAGATAAAGAAATAGAAATTAGCTTTTATTTAAAAAATATTTTTGAAATATCAGATACATATAATAAAAACATTATTTTAGATTAATATAAAATAACCCAGCCTTTACATACAATTTTCTTTTTAAATTATTACATGAATTTAATGGAACCCATCTTTCATATCACATTTTGTTCTGTTCGCACTCTGAAATCCTCTAATGTTCTGCTCTGCTGCTTAGGGTTTTGGATCTGGACCTGGTTGTGAGAGATAAGGATGGAAACATTCTGGATCAAGATCTCACCAGCACCATCAACCTTTTCAGAGCACATGAAGCGGCATCCAGGCAGATCGAGGAGCGCATTCAAGAGGAGAAGGTATTTTTGTACAGCAAAAGCCTTGTATTTTTTTATTTGCATTTAACCCTTGTTGTCTCACAATTTATCTTAGCTAACCTGTGACTGGTGACCCCTAATGGTGCCGAATGTTACGAAGCACCACAAGCTAGTTTATAATTGATTAAAAAATATTCATGATTCAAATTGATTTACCTTGTATAATTAATTGACATTCAAAACAGCATAGGGTTTGTTGCACTTTACATGTGGTTGCTAGGCTTGGGCTTTTCCAGTCAAATTGGGCTTTTTCAGAATTATTTTGCATGGTTTTTACCTACCTTAAAAATAAACCACCTCTCTATTGCTGTGTTCACTTCATTCACAGTAAAACACATCTGTTCTTCTGTTTCCATTGAAGCAGCTTGTCACTGTGCAGGTTTGATGCTTGCTTTCACTGCTTGCTGCTTTGCTCAACGTTTGTTATGAATTATCTTTAGTTCAGTGTTCCACTGTCTCGTTCATCACATTCAGGTTTCAGACGACGGTTTGACTGGGTGCCACCTAGCAGGCATAATTGGCATGTCCTAAACACAATTTGGAGAAAATGCATAAATAATACATGATCGGGAGAAACCTGTTCTCACTGGTTTACTTTTTTGATTACACTTTAAATTAGAAGCACGACTATTTGGGAAACATGTGGTAAAACTGGTTACAATTGCAGGATCTTACTAGTGCACTAATAAACACTGCAGTCAGTGTTGTAGCCAGCATGACACTGTAAGGGAAGGTATATATGGCCCAACAAGCAATTTTAATTTTGGAAGGTGGAGAGCAGCAGAAATTGAGGCAGGACAACTCACCAAATGCACTAGTTAAATGTCAATGTTTAAATGTCATCTGAATAGAGGTAGCTCAGCTACCACTGTTGGGCCCCTGAGCAAAGCTCTCAAAGTTCAAATCTAAATAGTTTTAAAAGACTTTCATGACAAACAATACACAATATGTTTGTGTATATTTTATTGGTAGCTTAAAACTTGGTCAATAATGTACTTACCAACATGACATTTCACAGATGTCACATGGTATTCTGTCATACGTTTTTCTGACCAGTTTCTAATCTGTATTTTCTCCCTTGTTTATCACCTGGTCTTTATTTTTTTTTCCTCAATGTTGTATCTTATATGAACACATTCATGCATCTGTGGGTTGCTGAACAGGTTCTTAGCCAATATGCAGTGTCAGAAATAGACTTGTGTGGTCTTTCAGCCTGTGTGGTTCCTCATATGGTCAGCTAATGAAATAAATTTTAATGTCATTACCAGAAAATGTATAATCAGAGATGCCAGTTATGGTACACATGATGCTTTAATGAAATAGTAGATAAAATATACTTTGATTCTCTACATTCTGAACTAAGAATATTTGTACGACTAGATTTAATAAGACCAGACACACTTTGGTCTGTAGCTTTACTGAATGTGAACGGTACTTAATTTTTTATCTGAAATATTTAGGCTGGTATATTGCCTTTGCTGCACATGCTGTGATGCCCTTGAATTTGGAGGTGGCACTATACAAATGTATAAGACCTTTATAATTAGCATTATTCCAGACAACTCAAGTTAAATTATTGTTTGGTATTCAAATGCATTTAAATATGTATCTGTCTCACAAAAAAAAAAAAAAAAAATTCATGTTAGACATGTCGTGACATATTAAAATTGGCATGACTTCAAGCACTTTTGTTTTTATCAATTTTTGTACAACTGATTTATATTCATAAATTGTATTCATCAATTATTGTTTCTTTGTTGAGTTTCTTTAGTAAACATAAGATAAATTTCAAATAACTTAATCATTTCTACTCATGCAGGGTTTAAGAGCAACTATGGACTGGCTTTCAATCACTGAAATATAGCTATAAGTGTTTGTTACTTTGAAGTAAATATAATAACCAATTCAAATCTTCTATGTTAAAATTAAGTTAACATAATTACCAATTGTAGCAGCTTTTAATGAATGAATGTAGCATTTACTTCTCTTAACTTTTACATTTTCAGATTACATTTATAAAGTCCATGTAAATCTCAAACAGATTCAAACACTTCCTTAAGAAACTAAAACGTTTGACTCATTTTCAGCTGAGATAAATTACCTCCAAGGTGGCCAGACTGTTTCTTACTTGAGACAGTGGAGGACTAGTGGGTTAATAATTCACACTACCTTAACACCTGTTGTTTTCAGTCTTCCTGAGCCAAAATCAGACCAAACCAAACTGTGGAAAGGACCTTTATTTTGGAATCACTGACTAGGCCATGCACTATCAGAACAACAGTCGCCTAGATCCTTGCTCATAATCATTTACTGTTTTAACGTTCCAAAAGACAACTTTTTTCCTTACGTAGTTGTAAGGATGCTCATTGAAACTGGTCGTTATAAACCTTGTGCATTATGGTGGTTTCCTAACTGCAAATGTGTTCTCTTCTCTCCCCAGTGTCAAAGACAAAATCTGGATCTGAGTCGACAGGCAAAGTTTGCCTCCACACCGTCTTTTGCTCTGTTCGTGACGCTGAAGAACGTTGTGTGTAAGATCGGAGAGGACGCAGAAGTGCTCATGTCTCTATATGACCCCAACGAGTCCAAATTCATCAGGTATTCAGCGGCTAATGCACATGGCACCCAGATTCCCACAGCAACACCTTGCTTGCATGTAGTGACATTGTACATACAAATGGAAACCCCTCAAACTCAAACAGAGCAAGTTCAATTCCAAAACAAAGAGCTTGCTCTCACAGGTCACAGAAAATACAAACAATACACTAAAATGTATGTGAAGTGTGTTGTTTTAAGTATGCATTCACATGTCATGTAACTAAACTGTGTGAGTCGTGTAATGTTCTGGGATTCACTAATATTGTGGGATTAAAGATCTTTAAAGGGAGCTACACAAAATCCACAGGCTTTTTCATACGGCACTATTGTCAGTTGTCAGTATTTATGCTTTTTGTAATTTCCCACATACAGGTTATATATACGTGGCCTTTAGTGCAGGCTAAGATTATTTGGGTCAAGTTATCACCAACGTACTAAATAGGAAGTATTTTGTTTATGATTACCACTGAGCAACATTACTGTTCCTGGTAATTACACATTTTTAATATGGGAACTGAGATTGCTAATTGCTGCTGTTTTTTTTTCCAATTATTACTTGGAACTACAAATCTTTAGCTACTCAGCAGTCTGTGGTTGCTAGTGTCTTGCTTCTTCTTGTATATTTATCCCAAGGGTGTAAAGGTCTCACACATTTAAATATGGGGTTCAGCTCTGTTTCAGTGACATTTTTTCATAATATTAAAAGTGGAGGAAACCCATAATAAGAAACCCAAATTATTTACACTTTTGACATTTGGAGGATTAACTGCAGCTAGACATTTTCTAAAATTAAAACAAAGTAATATCAAAGTAAAATCAGAGAAGTTTATTGTGTTTGACAGCATGACTCTCTTGTGTTCCCTACTTTATTTCAGTGAACACTGTCCTCTTTTCTTCAAAAGCTAGTAATCTTGAAGACAATTGAACTGTGAATTTAAAACTAGTGGTTACTACAAAGGGACCCAAGTGGCTAGCACTTTCATGCATGTGCAAGAAAACAGTGTTGGATTTGATCCCTAGGTGGGGGCGGTCTAGGACCTTTCTTTGTGGATTTTGCATGTTCTCCCTCTGTGCATGGTTTTTTTCCAGGGGCTCTGGTTTCCTTCCACTCTGCAACATCACGCGGTGAGGGGCCTACTATAGCTTAGCAGTTAGGGTACAGGACTTTATCTGAAGGTCACCAGTTCAAATCTCACCACTGCTAGGTTGCTGCTGTTGGGCCCTTGAGCAAGGAAACTGTAATAAGCTTCATGATTCTGATAGTATAAGCATTCAAAGATTCAGGGAGTAAGTCTAGAGAAGCTAGTACAAGTGACTACACGTTGATGTTTATGAAATATACAGTGAGTCCAAGAAGTATTTGATCCCTTGCTGATTTTCTTCGTTGGCCCACTAATAAAGACATGATCATTCTAT
>JAYDZF010000006.1:7577456-7594444 GCA_034509105.1 Microcambeva barbata | reverse complement strand
CTCCTTTGTTATTTTAGCTGTGTCTTGGAGTCATTGTCTTGTTGGAAGGTAAATGTTTGACCCAGTCTAAGGTCCAGTGAGGAGAAGCCTCTGTCGGGCCACTCTGCCATAAAGCCCTGACTGGTGGAGGGCTGCAGTGATGGACTTTGTGGAACTTTCTCCCATCTCACTTCTGCATCTCTGGAGCTCAGCCACAGTGATCTTTGGGTTCTTCTTAACCTCTCTTGCCAAGGCTCATCTCACTCGATTGCTCAGTTTGGCTGGATGGCTAGGTTTAGGAAGAGTTTTGGTTGTCCCAAACTTCTTCTGTTTAAAGATTATGGAAACCACTGTGCTCTTAGGAATCTTTAGTGCTGCAGAAATTATTTTGTAATCTTGGCCAGATCTGTACCTTGCCACAATTCTGTCTCTGAGCTCTTTGGCAGTTCCTTTGACCTCATGATTCTCATTTGCTCAGACATGCACTGTGAGCTGTGAGGTCTAACATACACAGGTGTGTGCCTTTCCTAATCAAGTCAAATCAGTTTAATTAACCACAGCTGGACACCAATGAAAGAGTAGACCCATCTCTAGGACGATCAGAAGGAATGGTCAGCATGTGATTTAAATACACAGCTTCACAGCAAAGGGTCTGAATACTTATGATCATGTGATATTTCCATTTTTCTGTCAAAATGGGGTGCACACCTGAGACCTAGTAACACTAATTAGTCACATGACATTTGGGAGGGAAAATGACATGTAGTGCTCAATTTGGACTTTTAGGGGTGTAGTCTCTTAGGGGTGTACTCACGTTTGTTGCCGGTGTTTTAGACATGGCTATATATTGAGTTATTTTTGAGGGAAGAATGAATTTACACAATAAATGCACACAGACTACTTTTCATTGTGTCAAAGTGTCATTTTGCCAGTGTTGTCCCATGAAAAGATATACTTAAATATCTGCAGAAATGCGAGAAGTGTACTCACTTTTGTGATGCACTGTATGTATTGCTTGAATACAATACAGTTTAAAAATAACTTTCGAAATATAACAACTATTGCATCAAAAATACATACTATTCAAATTACTTTTAAAATGTATACAGACAATGTGAATCTAAGGCTTTAATAATAATCAAATAAACTTTCCTTCGTGCAACTTTCAGATTTAAAAGTTTCAGCTACAACTCTTAGATTATATAAATTGTTATTGTATTGGTGAAACTTTCAGTTATTTGTAGGAGGCTAAAACAGATTGTAAGATCTCATGTCGATGAGGTTGATTTGGCGTTTGTGTGTACAAGTGTGTTTGCCTCAGTCGTCATAAAAAAATGGCGGGGGTCCTGTGAAGTACATTGAAGTGTATTAATGAGTTTTATAGTGTTTAAAGATACAATATTGAGCTCAAAGAGATTCATCCACAATCATCGAGAAAGAGTGCACCATCAGTATCTCTTGTGTCTTTTATTTTTCAGTAATGGACGTCACAGACATCATCACAGGGAAGATGGATGACGAAGACAAGCAGCACTTCATCCCATTTCAGCCGTGAGTACACTTGATGCTGCTTTTTGAACTCCCATGTTTTCATCTCTCTTTTCCAGTTGTTCGAGAATATTTCTAAACTACTTAGAATATCTGAAAGCACTGTTACACTGAAAGTTGAAAACATTTGGCAATTTTATGGTTTAAATGTACCAGATCAGCTGTATCTTGTAACGCTTGTACTTTTTAATTCCCTCCTGGCACAATTAGGCCAAACTCTGATAACTTGACTAGAGTAAATCTTCCTCTATCAGGATCCTTGCTTTAATAATAAATTCTGATATGCTGGACTAACACTTTCTTAGTCCTGAAGATTTTAGGAGCTCTGCTGCAGTGGAAGAGGGGCTGGCTTTGGATTTTCTAATCAACAAAATAGATCTGCCGGACCTTGGCTTGTCAAAAACATCTCCAGTGTCTCTTTTTTTAATTCTTTGTACTTGATGCTGAGACACATTAAAGGTGCCAGCCACCTTATTAATGAAGGCTTTGGTCGCAGTGGATTTTTGGCATGTTGTCAGAGGTCAAGCTGCAGTTCAAGTGAAGGTCTTGGGTGCTGGGGTTCTTTTTATACACACCTACTAATTAACCGATCAATTAGTGAGCACAGGTGAGGCTCATTAAATGATCAATATTTCTGCAGTAAAGCAAATTTATTTTCGTAAATTAAACCTCATTTGGGAGGTTTCTGCTTTCATATGACTGGTAGTTTATATTACATTTCAGTGTAGAGGACATGGATGGGCTAATTAGCCTCTATGGCATAATGGGCGGAAGAGATCATAAGTTATACAATTACCACTCTATCTTGATATTTCATAGTTATTCTAGTTATTTGAGCACTTTTTGTTATCCCACTGTTACTCTTGTTATTCAAACATTGCCCTGCTGTTGCACAGTTATTCTAACATTACATTTATTGTCGGGGTAGGCAATTACATTTCACATGAAGTCACATGAAAATGGGACTGTTGTGGGGGGCTGGACCAGTATGATTAACCTATGAGTAAGAGTTGGTTTTACACTCAGGCAAGAAAAATAAGAAGCAGGCAGAGTAAAAATTCTGTTTTTGAAAGAAAAGTGTTTAGAAAATCTTGACTTCTTAAACTCTACCCTCTCCATTATGAGGCAGCATGGTGGCTAATTGGGTAGCACTGTTGCCTCACTGCAAAAAAAAAAAAAAAACAACCAAAAAAAACCGGGTAGTCTCACTGTGTCTGTGTGGGCTTCCTCCAGGAGTTCCGGTTTCCTCCTACACTCCAACAAAAGTGCATGAATGTGTTTGACATTAACTTGTGAACTATTGAATATTGTATTAGTACCTTTAACTACATTGCCATGTTTGTCATGGTGTAAAACATGACTTTAAAATATTAATAAACAGACACTTCTGTTTACCAGATTTATGTGCATTAGTGCTTACTCAGACATTCTAGCCTGGGTTACTTGCAAATTCACTTCAGTAGTAAAAAGGTTTGCTAGTTGGACCAACAACGAAAGGTAGAATTTTTTTTCTGACGATTCGTATTTTCTTTTTGTGACCGCAGTAGAACTTTTCTTGGTTCCTTGTGCAGCATGCCAGTGTGAAGGTTTTATCAGACAGAAACATTTTTCTCAGGAACATTTGTATTTTTATTCTGTTTCTCATGTTTGTACATGCCTGATTGTGTTTGCATGCTCATGTAGGTTCATATCTCTCTCTTCAAGTGTTTTTCGCTGCTTCCACACTATCACATCTATCAGTGACGATGTTTGCTGTGTGCTATCTTCTCTCTTCCTCTTGGAATATTTCGGAATTTTCATTTATTCTACATATTTTTACCTCATAGAAGCACTTGTTACTTTATGGAGCTATGTTTTGTATGCAGTCTAATGTTCAGAGAAAAAAGTTAATTTTTAAACATCTGCAAACAAAGCATGTGCAAACAAAAATATATACAGTTTTCTGTTGATGCCCAGTGAGGCCCAATTCATCTGTAGCTTTAGTCCAAAATAGTTTAGTTGCTCCCGTTGTCTTGTTTCTGTTGGTATTGTGTGAGGATAAGGGTTAATTAATAGCAAGTTTATTTAAACATACATATTCTGACTGTCTATTTCTCTTCACCTCCCATCATTAGGTTTGTTTAAAATAAAAAAAAAACCCAATATTAGTTTTATTGTAACAGCCCTGCTGCCAGGATGCCACCATTGGGCCCTTGAGCAGGGAAGTTTACTCTCAACCATTTAAACAATATGCTGCCACAGTACTGTAAATCACTTTTAATTTACATGTAATAAGCCACAAATATGTATTCATATTGTATATGTATCTTCATAGTATGTGTAGCTTTTAAAATAGTGAATAAACATAATGGATAACAAACTCATTCAGATGGATTAAAAGGAATTGGATTTAATATTTGTTGCTTTCATAGTTTTTTCATTGAGTATTTTCTCTAATCTGTGCTCTTTAAGAAGTGAGACTTGATCCTTTTTGTGAGAGAATATTAGTTTTTAGCTGATTTTACAAATGTCCCGAGCTACTCGTCTAGGTTCGGACATGACTCTTCAGGGTTGTGCTTTATCAGAGTGAAGTAAGACCATCTCTGAAATGTCCCTCTCTCTGTGTCTCTCTTTCTTACCCACTCTGGATCACTGTTTGCTAACAAATGGCTTTTGTCTACTGTCATGGTATTTGCATCACTGTTTGGTCTTTTTTCCCCTTTTCCCCTCCCTTATCATCCATCTCAACATTTTCTTCACATCCTGCTCATTTTTACCCACCTTCCACATCTCCTTACTTTTCTTGCTCCTATGTTCTTCCATTCCCTCTCATTATTTTTTTAAATCATCTTTCTATATGGCTCGCTTTGTCTGTACCTGTCCCCCCTCCTTGTCTGCCCGCCCTCCCTCCCTGTGGTGTGTTGCCCGTCATCGTGTGTGAACTCCAGGCTTGCGCTGGATGATGCCATCCGCCACAGGCAGCTGAACATCTCCCGTTTTTCACCCAGGGTGGCAGGAGAGAATGACTTTCTGCAAAGTGTAATCAACAAAGTCATCACTGCCAAAGAGGTCAATCATAAAGGCCAAGGTAAGCAGCACTAAACAAACCGATGCAGTACGAAATCCTTGGTTTGTACAAAACTGAAGTACCATGCAGAGTTTTATGAGCATGATTATTTTCTGGGCTGCTTAGGAGGTCTGTAATGCTAGACCCCCACCTGTGAGTGGAGATCGATATGAGTTTTTTTGTTGCCGATGTTTAGAAGTACGGGCCATCTGATGGCCGATATGTGTTGCAGATTTTTAGGGCCGATAACTAGTTTTACGCTTTATTTACATGCTAAAATGTCACACTAATAATAACAACATTCCTGAACCTAAAATGTATTTAGCACTGACATTTATTGAACACTGAATTAAACCATTTTTTAAATAAATAAGCTAAACAGATTAAAATGTTATCTTCTTTTTTCATCTACACAGGTTTGTGGGTCACATTGAAGCGGTTGCCTGGTGACATTCACCAGATTCGAAAGGACTTCCCCCACCTGGTGGACCGCTCCACTGCTGTCGCTCGGAAAATGGGCTTTCCTGAGATCATCATGCCAGGTGCTAATTAAAGTCATTACTTCATGGATACGCCTCTGCTGGTTTCTCTTGTCTGCTTGGACTGGATTGAATGTGCTGCACAGCTGAGCAGTTGTTTTTGGAAACTGTCTTACACATCTGATCAAAATCTTAAAACTGGTTTAAAATTGCAAGAATTTGCATTTTGCTCTATCAGCTTTTAAGAAGGTTCTAAGTAGAGCTTCCCAATGCTGAAAGAAGAAATGGGAGCAAGATACTTTTATTGAAAACAACAGTTTAACTAAAAAAGGCTGTTCATAAACCGATGAATAGTTTCATACAATAACATAAAAGTGTAAAAATAGGACGCAGTAATGAGTAAATCCACCATTCTTTACTGATTACTTCAAACAATAGTTCGGCATGCTTGATGCAATTGTTTGCAGGAGGCTTGTGGGAACGTAGCTTCAAGTATTGAACGTGGCTTCATGGAGGGCATCGACTCTCTGGAACTGATTTTTGTAAACTTCCTTTCTAAATTTCTATCCCCAAATGTTCTCAAATTGTATTTAGATGAAGGAAACTTGCAGACTGATCCAAAAGAGTGATGTTATTCTCCTCGAAGAAGTCATTTGTCAGGCAGGAATTGTGGCATTGTCCTGTTGAAAAACCCAGAAATTTGGAAAATGAAATGTTTGTTTATGTTTTCAGGGGACGTTCGTAATGACATCTATGTGACACTGACGCAGGGAGACTTTGATAAGGGGAGTAAGACCACATCAAAAAACGTGGAAGTCACCATGTCCGTGTATGACGAGGATGGCAAGAGGTTGGAGGTAAAGAAGTCTGAATGGGAAGTGTCCTACACTCATTTCATACGCTCTATTTAATGTCGCTTATTGACCAGATTATATTTTCTGAAAGCCACCTGCTCTGAAAGCTTGGGCCCCACAAAACCATTTGTGCTATCCATGTGTTTCTGACCGCTCCCATTATCCATGTGTTTATCTGTCTATTTGACACACTACCCCGGCCCTCTGACCTCTAGCCTTCTGCTGGCCAACTGGGCAATTAGCACTTTTAATTGGTGCTGTCTGAAAGCATTAGTGGCACTAGGTGATGATTTTGTAAAACTAAATGAAGGGGAAATATTTCAATGGCTTTCTGTACATCCCAAAAAATAGGATTATTATTCAGATGGAAGTGATTTTTCTGTGTTTATTAAGGAGATGAATTTGGGGGGTTATTAGTATTATAAACTTTTTGTTTAATATCACCCAAACATGATGATGTGACTCATGATAAAGTAATCTGAACAACAAAAATTCTACATGCCTTAATCTAATGGGAAGTGATCTACGTGCTCTGCCAAGACATATTATAACGTGGCACTTCAAACATCAACTTTAAAAATGCTACTGAAACTTTTATGTTTATATCTGGAATTTTGTTCATGCTCATGAAATAAACCATATTTTTTACACCATGTCCGTAACAAATGTACATAACATTTTATTTTGGACAACAAATAATTTGTGTTACTAAAGTGCCACCTGTAGCCTAGTGGTTAAGGTACTGGACTAGTAATCTAGTAATTGCCGTTGTTGGGTCCCTGAGAAACTCTGAACATTGTTCAAACTGTATACTGTAACTGCAACTGTTAGTCGCTTTGGATAAAGGTGTCTGCTAAATGCTAAAAAGGTTATTTAATTTAGTATTTTTTAGACGTTTATTGTGTAAATTTTAATTGCGAGTTGTGCTGTTTTGTTGTGTTTATACTGCTTTGTGGGCAGTAACAATAATAATAATAACAATAATTTTAATAGCAAGTCGAAGTGCATGTTTACTCTCATACATGTTTTTCTAATATTCAGGTGATGCGATCTATACAAGAGCAAAAGACTGCACTTAAAGAACTTTATTTTAACTATAAACATATACAGTTAATCATATTTACTACTTTCATCAATCAATCAGTAAATCAAACAATGAAAAATACTCTAAAAACATATCTGGTAATTTAGATTTAGATCTGGTAATTTGTAAAAACAGTTTCAAGGTCATTAATATGCAAAATTGTGTGTGTGTATGTACAGTGGAGGAAATAAATATTTGACAAGATATAAATAGTTCCCTATAATTTAAAGGGTAGGTTTATTTTAACATTGTAAAATTATATAAATGCATTTTGCAGAGAGAAATAAGTATTTGATCCCCTACCAAACATTAAGAGTTGTGGCTCCTACAGACTAATTAGATGCACCTAATCAACTCGTTATCTGCATTATAGAGAGCTTAAATTGTATAAAAGACACCTGTCTACAGACTCAATTAATCAGTCAGACTCTAACCTCTCCAACATAAGCAAAACCAAAGAGCTTTCTAAGGATGTTCGGGGACAAGAGGATTAACCTGGCTGGAATGCCCTACAAAACCATAAGTAAGACGCTGGGTGAGGAGGAGACAACTTTTGGTGCCATTGTAAAAAAATGGAAGAAATACAAAATGACTGTCAGTCTATGTCGATTTGAGGCTCCATGCCGATTTGGGGCTCCATGCCAAATCTCACCTTATGGGTATCCATGAGGAAGGTGAGAAATCAGCCTAAATCTACACAGGGGGCACTTGTTAATGATTTGTACCACAGTCACCAAGTGCCCATAAGGTCCCCCTGCTTAAAAAGCCACATGTGCAGGCCCGTCTGAAGTTTGCCACTGATCACTTTTTGGTTGTGGAAAAGGTATCTTTTGGGAGTGTTTCTCTGCTAAGGGCACAGGACTACTTCATCACATTAATGGGAGAATGGATGGAGCCATGTACCATAAAATCCTGAGTGACAACCTCCTTTCCTCTGCCAGGACATTAAAATGGGTCTTTAAGAATGACAGTGACCCAAAACATACAGCCAAGGCAACAAAGGAGTGGCTCAAAAAGAAGTCCATTGACCTAGCCAGTCTCTAGACCTTAATCCCAAAGAAAATATGTGGCGGTCTTGACATGTGCTCAAACCTCATCATCAACTACAAAAAAATTCTGACTGCTGTATTGCCAGAAAAGGCTTTGACACCAGTTAATAAGTCTGGTTTGCTAGATTCTGGATTTTCTTTTTATATATTCTATCTCTCACTGTTAAAATAAACCTACCCTTAAATCGTAGACTGTTCATATCGTTCAGTGGGCAACTTGGCAACTTCCCAAATCAGCAAGGGATCAAATATGTATTTCCTACACAATATGTGTATATAAATTGTATACACAATATAAGGTTAACATTAGCATTGTGCACTGTTTTATGAATGCGTTTATTGTATTATGCTATATTCCTTGCCCTATTCCCTATTTTAAAATTAGTTTTTGTGGTATTTCTATTTACTTATTTTATTTCACTTTTTGTAAAGTATTATTTTTTTATTATACATAATGCTAACTGTAAAATTAAGAAAACTTTAAAACAATTGCTTAAATAAAGTTTTTTTTCTGTGCAGAATGTGATTTTCCCTGGCGCTGGAGATGAGGGCATTACAGAATACAAATCTGTGATTTACTATCAGGTTAAACAGCCACGCTGGTTCGAGACCATCAAGGTAAAAAAATGACAAAGGAATATTGTTGCACTCTTACTGCTTTGATATAAACAATCACACATTCTGTACTGCCTAGTTTTCTTAGATATACATGCATAAGTAAGAAGAATAAGCAAAGCTCTTGAAAAGTTTGATAGACTAACCTGGGGATAATCTACCATTTCTGCCATTTCATATAGTTCGGTAAAACAACTTCTGATCACTGTCAATTGCTAATTTTTAACAGCATTGTCCACATTTTCCGCAGTATGTGTGACATCATAGGTCCCTTGTGTTTCCACCCAGGTGGCAATACCCATTGAGGATGTAAACAGGAGTCATCTTCGCTTCACGTTCAAGCATCGCTCTTCTCAAGACAGTAAGCATCTGAACACACCAACCATCCAACACTCAGGAGAAGCTACTAACATGGCTTGTATTGTACTGTACCAGCCATGGTGGTGTGAGCGATACCCATTTAATGACTTCATCAATACGTTAAGAAACACGGTTTGATTGTGCCTCTTGTAGTTGTACAATTTGAACCAACCAATCCTCAACTATAAACTGTGAGCATTTTGGGTGGTACAGCAGTAAAACATTTGTCTACCAAGTCTGAGATCTGGGGGGTCAAATCTCATTTGGGCTATTTGGCATCAACACAGATGTACTAGTTATTGGTAGGTCTACTGGTTATTACACTCTGTAATAATCCCAGTCTTGAAATACAAATAGCTAGGTTGCTTCTGGACAAGCCTCTGCTATAATAACGAAAAAGAGATTGACAAATCCTAAAGATTAGGGTAAAACCTAGAAGAATTGTTAGTTACTTGATTAAACACAGGATTTGGGGTCATTTTTAAAACGGTTTTTGTTCCAGGTACATTTAGTCCAGTTTTTGCTCTTGAAATCACCCTAAATCCTCCTATTAACTTTATACAGCGGTAGCATCAGTATTTTCTAGGAATTACAACCTTTTTGTTTAGCTTTGTAGTTTTTTTAGTGTCTGTTTCTGTGTACTAGTCTGTTAATTATGCAGCCTTTTTCAGTTTTTAAGTGGAACTCTGCAGTCCATTAGTTTTGTTCCAGTGTTTATTCACAATCTGTTAGTTTACTTACTGTGTGCTGCAGTGAAGTGCACTGGTAGATGTGCCCAAATGAGCCATCTGTGCTCTAGGTAAATGGTTTTGTGCTAGAAAAGCTTGACTGGTCTATTTGGCTAGCATCCACACTACAAGCCTGCCATATGACTTTGTTCTTATATGATGCTTACATTTGGGTTTCCTGTTTGTATGTGAAGTTTTTATATTTTTAGACCCAATACTCCTAGCCTTCTGTGCTAGACTTCATTATATCAATATTGTTAGCTGCTTGATGGACATTTACCAAAAGGTTTTTTGTACACAAGGTCTGTGTCTTTGGGAACTCTTACCCACTTTGATCTTAATAGAATTCGTGTCAGGGTTCTGTGTACTTCCCACCCACATCTGTATGGCTGGAACCAAAGATGATCTCTCACAAACTGAAAGCATACACCTGCTCAAAATCATAGCATGGTAAAGCATTAACAACCTTATAGCAACTTCTCTCCTTCACCAAACTTTTGGCTTTCGCCACAATGCTGTCCGACAGGTAACATTCTTCTGGCACTCACCAGACTTGCTACCTACTGCCTACCTAATTAATAAATTATTAAATGAACATTACACATACAATACAAAATGATTATTTTTAGGTTCTTTATTTAGAAGTATGTGATTTTTTTGAAGCCCAGTTAATTGTAATGTAACAGTGAGCTTCACTTTGATGTGTTGCTGTTAAACTAGCAATGAACATTTTCCTAAATAGATGCAGTCTTGGCCTGGTGCTTAGAGAACTGGGCTTGTGACTGATCAGACAGTTGCTGGTTCAATTCCCAGAGCCGACAGGTCACAACTTTAGTGCCTTTGAGCAAGACAGCTAACTTCACCGGTCAGTCCTGCCCACTGCTCTGGGCATGTGTGCTCACTGCCCCCAGTGTTCACTAGTGTATATTTGTGTGTTTCCCTGCATGGATTGGGTTGAATGCAGAGGATGAATTTCTAAAAATAATATATATATATATTTTTGTTTTGCTTTATTTCATTTACAAAGCCCAATTTATTGAATTTGTCTTGGCATGTGTGCCTCAGAGTGGGCAGCCAAGTGGTATATTCAGTTCTGATTGGCTGGTTAAGGGCATTGTATGTAAAACAATCAATTAGGCTAGCCAGACATTTAAAACTAGTTGATTTGAAATTCCTGGTGCCTACATGAACAATTATTGATGGTTGTTCATACAAAGAGGAAGCCGGACAGGGACCAACAGAGATCATCATTCCACTTTGAGGGGTAATTTGATCAGTGCTCATGTCAGAAGGGGAGGTGGCAGTCTTGCTCTTCTCATTTAGAGTGGCATCAGCATCGATAGAGAGAAAGCTGAATGTAAACAGGTGAAATTGTATGGACTGGATTGGGAGAAAATGCATAAAAGAGGCATTGGTCTTTTTTTTTCTTTTTCTTTTTTTTAATCGGACCCAGGCATCATTACTGTGGTCTTTTATAATGAGTCTTTTCTGCACAGTGTTGATTTGGTATCAGAGATGGTCTTAAGTCAGCTTGATCAACCAATTCAGCATCTGCATTGTCACAGTGCTAAAGGCTTCTTTGTATTTCTTGGTTATCAAACAACACTGATTTATAGTGCTGCTAGTCTGATGACAGTTCTGTAGTACTTGGATCATGGAGGACTTCATCCACGTTTGTGAATGTTTTTTTAATTGATTGTGACATAGGGATGTAACGATTCACTCAACCATGTTTTCTAAGATGAAAATGTGTCTTTTTTTGGGGGGGAAAAACACGCCGTAGTGGTAAGCATGAACCCATTGAGATACTTTAATAAACCCACCACATACAACTTCTTATATTTAACTCTAAATTAATAAATAAAAAACAATAAACATAAGTTTTTAACTATAAATGGGTTGTCAACGCAGAGTGTTTGTCTTAACCCAGTAAACATAGGCTTTGCGATTATGAGCCCAGTCTAGGATTGGACACTGCCTGTGACTTATGTTAGTGATCACTATCCAGTAATCAACCTTGGACAGCACAAATATGCATGAGGTCACTTATACAATTGCACTGGACCACATAAAACCCTTTGTAGGTAATTGTTTGAAACAGAACCCTATTACACTTAAGATCGTATGGTATGGATTACCTATACCATCATAGTGACACCATCAACAGAAAATACCAATTTACCAAAAGAAACCCCTGAGTAGATGCTTTCTTTGCTTTAATGAGGAATGCGAAAAGGGAATTAAACAACCAAAAGTAGAAAGGGATTTAACAAGAACTCAACTATAATAAAGCTTAACAAACTCAGGATATGCAGATCTCAGGCTTCGAGGATTAGGATATTTGCAAAACGAATTAGGCTTACAACGCAACTATTTAAGTATTAATAACATCATACTCTACAACCAAAGCAGTATGAAAAATATGATGCATCAATCAAAAATAATCACAATCAAGAAAATGTGGTAGCCAAGACATTTAAAAGAAAATTGGCAAAGCAAAACAGAACTAGACTTCCGGTCCGAAAATTTGTGGGTTTAAAAAAGGCTGTAGGTTTTTCAGAGGTCATCTGCACCCTTTTGTTAAACAGATAATTATAGTTGCCCCATTAAGACGTTCCAACATTAAAGAGCTAGTGATGCCCCAGGGTAGCATTCTTTTTGTGACTGTATTCAGTTCCAAAATTAATATCATTATTAAAGAAATAAACCCCTGGGATATGTGCATATGCTTAAGGGGGAAAGATACAAGAAACAATGTAAAAACAGAGGTCAGGTGTAAGTAGCAAACCAAAGCTTCAAATTTTCCCAACCCAAAACCATGTGCATGAACATCTGTCAGCATTTTGCTACGTCTCACTCAAAACCAGAGCTATCTGAAAGAAAATAGATGTCCCAAACACAAAGCCTACAAAATGAAACCTGTCTCAAAACCCTCAAATCCCTGAGTTATTCATGATTAGGTTATGACAGCATCTTAAGACTCAAATCTCACCTCACTGTAGATTTGGTGCACAACCAAGGACCAGAGGTTGTATGTAATGAGTTTACTTGAGTATTTCTGTAACTTAATACTTTTTTTTAACTTTAACTCACTACATTTCTATAGTAAAATATGCTCTTTTACTCACTATGTTTTTAAAACTGGCTTGTTAGTTTAGTTTTATCCAAGTAAATGTATTTGTGTTTTATTTTAACATCGGCCCAAATGACTCAATGAAATTGAATCATGTTTTAAAATGTTGTTTGAATGTTTTAAAATCATTTTTTTTCATTTGAAATGCATTTATGGTGATGTTCTTTTATACTACTAATTGAGAAAAAAATTGCATACTTTTTACTTGCGTAATTATTTTACCCAATGTTATACTTTAACTTAACTATGGAACTTGTGTACTGCCCTGTTTTTGCGAAACCCATGCACAGTCCTAGCAGGCGTGTACCCTGTTAAAGGGTTTTTCTATTCAACCTGAAGGAAAGTATCAATCTGCACAGATTCAGAAACATGCTTCTAAGCTCTTTATTCGCTAAAAATAGACCGCCCATGCTGATTACTAGGCCTGACCTATTTAATACATGACCAGGATTTGACATAATATGCTGGATACCAGGGCATAAGGGATTATAGGTAACAATAAACTGATGCAGCGGGGGAAAAGATGTAGATTACTGAATTAGCAAATTGCCTATCCCGGCAACAGACCTCAGAGCAGCAATAACAATGTGTACAAAGAAGATTGAGCAACATATACATCAAACTAACCAGAGCAAAACAAGCACTATTACTGGAAAACAATAATATTACCGGGGCCAAGTTGTGTACACGCAGTAGTAGTTAGCCATTTTTACTTACTTTAATTAAAAGTAATTAACTAGCTTTAGTAATTAACCTTTTTTTGATCAAAATTTGTTATTTTTTTCATGTATTAATGACATTTATGTTTTGGGACTTTTAATTAGATTTTTGACGTACATACATGTCCCCAAGGTACCTTACTTCTAAATTCCAAATTTTATATTTAAATCATCACAACGGAAGCCAGCAGCCAATTCTTCTTTTTAAAACGTTATATTGATGAAGCTGAGGAAACCCTTTAACTGCGGGACCACTTCAGTTTCAAATCTGACATTTCTTAGTGTTTTTTTCCCTCGCTGGGCCAGCGTTGTGTAATGATGAGAGCTACTGAAATGTCACTTACAGTCTCTGCTGGAATATTACCACATCTCAGTTTCTTCTTCCTTCGTTCTGCTGCTGTCTTTCCCTCACTCGGTTCTCAATCAACGAATCATGGATGAACTTTACCACTGTGATGGACAGCAGAGGTTTCCGTCTTCTGCTGATATCGCCATGGTAACGAGGGCCGATCTGTAACCTGCCTGACCTGCGTGACCTACTTTTTTTGTTGTTGTTGACCGTAATGGCCATGTTCTTTTGAGCTGAGTATGAGGCTTGTAGATGATGTATTGAAGCAAACGTGTGTTTTACGCCTGCACGTTTGTGATCACCAGGTCTCCGGGGACTCTGGATGATGCACAGGGTTTGAAGGCTGTAGTTACTCGCAGGGTTGACATTTGAAGGTCCCCAGGGTGTAACTTGTCTCATTTTGAGAGAATTGGAGCAATTCTATATGACAATTTCAAATGACAATTTCACCTCTGATTAAACTCAAGGACTCTTCAAGGCTCTGTTGGGAAGGTGGTGCAGTGTGGTCCATATCTATTCTTTTATTAGAGCTTTACTAATGCTTCAAAAAGTGCTTCTGCTCTGCAAAATGAATATTGTGGACCAACAAAGCCTTGCTGTGTTTTGTCAGATTATGAAATTTACTTTGTCACTGGTTTATGAAGTTCATGCTTTGCTGTGACAACAAACATAGTAGACACGTGCCACCTCTAAATTACGGTTAGGGTCAGGTTGTCACCGGTTTGATTTAATTATAGGCGGTATGTCCAAAACTCAACTGAAGTCAACTTTTTTTTTTTTTTTTTGAACGGATTGCATATGATTTGGAAATGCTCACACCTATATCTTATAACTATCTATGGCTTCAAAAACCTAGTGAGCTACTTGCTCTATTACTGCCTTTATATGCTGCTGCCTCAGTAAAGAAGAATCCATCATTGGATGCTTAGACAATGAATACAGTGATTACACTGTTAGCATCTAGGTCAAATCTAGTTTTTTCGAACAACCATCTTTAAAATGCGTTCATGTAGAGAGTACACTTGATTTCCATAACAGCACCATGGTTCACACCACATTTTAGGACAAATAACGAGCCTTAAAGTTCAAGGAACTGTCTGGTGAATCATTTGTGGCAAAGCATAGATCAACCAAAACAATATCTATTGCATGGAGTGTTTTTAACAGCAGCAGCTTAGTATATTTGTAATTGAACAATCTTAACATCCTATTAGTGGTCATTTGTCCTTGTGTATCTAGGAAAGATTCACTGTCGTCTAAAGCTTAAAAAAGTACTCCATGAACTTTCTTAAGGAGCTTTGAGGTCAGCGATTTTGGCTGTGTAATTGTAATTTATGTTTAATGATGACTAGAGCTCATACAGTGGCATACACATATGCAGTAGATCAGGGATGGGAAAACTTTTTGATAAATTATCACCTTACAAATTATCTGTGTGTAGAGCCACTTTAGCAGTTTAGTACATTATTATTATGGGAGTACATTATCTAGTGAAGTCAAATAAAACTCGGCGTGTGTCAGAAAAAATGAATGTGACCATGAGCACATTTTTATTCTGGACTGGCAGGATTAAACAGCCCAGCCCAACATCAAGAATTTACAGCATTGTCCTCAAGGCTTTCTTTTTTTAATTGATTCTACTACATATTGCACTCTAAACACTAACAACCTTTGCTAAAGCCGAGTCTATTATTTCTTGTGACAATTTGTATGTGGCATTTGGGCTTTATTTTGTCTACCACTGCAATAGAATAGCAGTGGATGAATATCAGGACACAGTGGTTTTACTATAGAATGCTACACTCTATGAAAAAGCAGACTTTGCATGCGAGATCTAGTCGGAGGCACTGTTCCCTCAAAGTTAAAAGGTTGTCTGCTTGATTCTCAGGTTCTTCCTGTGTGGGGTGTGCATGTTTGCCTCGTGTCTTTGTGGGTTTCCTTCAGAAGCTCTGGTTTTTTCTCACTATTTAAAGACATCCAAGTGAGGTAGACTTGTCCAGACTTGACTGTTTGAATCTTGTGTAACCTGTAACTTCATGTCCTTTCATGAATGTAACCAAAGTGTAAAACATTATGTTAATGTCTTAGGAAATAAGTAGCTTTTAAAGTGTCCGAAAATTAACCAATGTGTCTCTTTTACGCAGACAAAGACAAGTCAGAGAAGATCTTTGCGCTGTCATTTGTGAAGCTGATGAGATACGACGGCACAACACTCAGGGATGGAGAACATGATCTCATTGTTTATAAGGTAACTGTCAGATGTGAGATGCATATTGAGCATGCCAGTTCTAATCACACTGACATCATGCAATTTATCCTTTAACCTCATATCAGAGCACACTCATTAAACAATTACTCTTTTTAGAACATTCAACTCTGCATATTAAATGTCAGAATCATGTGAAGCTTGACCTGAGCCTATTCCCACTGAGTAAAGCAAATTGAGAAGAAGAACAGCTCTGCCATTCCTCATCTAATGCTGACTGCAGCACAGCTTTTCTCCCATCACAGTTAATAAAAAGTCAGCTCATTTTCAAGTTCGAGTTCACGAGGCTTTATTGTCAGTTCAGCTATATACCAGTACATTTTCCAAAGAAACGGCATTCCTCCAGGAGCAAGCGCACACCTATAGATTATACAATGTACAGCCCAAACTATGTAATAAATATAAAGACCTATTAATGTGAAGTAAATCTCTGTAAGTAGTACATTGGAGGGACTGTACCAAAATACAAATGTCTTGTTGGCTGGTACACTGTACTGAGTATATATATTAAAATTAACAATTGTGGCATCCACAAATTGCAGTGACATTTTATACCACCAGCACAGCGATTTTGAAACCCTGCATTTCTATAGCTCGGTTGGGTGCCATCTATCGGCCTTAAATGGCAGTGTCTGCAAAGTCGACGCCCAGCAGTGGAAGACAAATTGACCATGCTTGATTGGATTAAACAAATAAAATGGGTACATTTACATTTATGGCATTTAGCAGACGCTCTTATCCAGAGCGACTTACAAATGATGTACATTTTACACATATAC
>JAYDZF010000006.1:7547923-7559146 GCA_034509105.1 Microcambeva barbata | reverse complement strand
TGTTACACAGTCTGGTTGTGTTGGTCTGAATGCTGCGGTATCTTCTCCCGGATGGCAGGAGAGTAAACAGTCCATGTAATGGGTGTGATGGATCCTCCACAATGCTTAGGGTTGTTAAAAATGTCCATGAGAGGTGGAAGAGAGACCCCAGTGATCTTTTCAGCTATCCTCACTACTCGCTGGAGAGTCTTGCGGTCTGACATGGTGAAATTCCCAAACCAGACAGTGATTCAGCTACTCAGGATGCTCTCGATGAGTTCCTCTGTGGAATGTGGTGAGGATGGGGGATGGCAGGTGAGCTTTCTTCAGTCTCAGAAAGTAGAGACGCTGCTCCAGGTGAGATTCTCTGCCAGATGGACACAAAGGAATCTGGTGCTCTTGACTATCTCCACAGAAGAGCCGTCAATGTTCAATGGAGAGTGGTCGCTCTGTGTTCCTCTGAAGTCAGTGACCATCTCTTTTGTTTTGTCAACATTCAGAGACAGGTTGTTAACTTCACACCAGTTTGTTAGCCATTGTACCTCCTCTCTGTACGCTGACTCATCGTTGTTGCTGATGATTGCCAGCACCGCCGTGTCATCTGCAAACTTAATGATGGAGTTTGAGCTGTGCATTGCTGTAAAGTCATAAGTAAGCACAGTAAACAGCAGGGGACTGAGCACACAGCCCTGGGGAGCTCTGGGACTCAGTGAGGTGGTGCTTCCGGTCAGGAAGTCGAGGATCCAGTTGCAGAGAGTGGCATTCAGGCTGTGCTCAGTGCTCAGCTTTCCAATAAGGTGCTGAGAAATAATGGTGTTGAATGATGAGCTAAAGTCTATGAACAGCATCCTAACATAAGTGTTTTATGTGTGGATTATTGATATAGATCAAATATTAATGATCAAGACTCATTTTCTGATCTCTAAGATTGAAGTTGCCTTCATTTTGTTTATGTATTTTCCACCTAATACAATCAGGATCCCCTCATTGCAAGACACATCGGCTTTGCTAAATTGAGAGAAAAAGGAAGAGAATTGCTGCTCACGACTCCTCTGTATGCAGTCCATACAGACACTTTCTTTTCTTCCATGCTTTCTGATAGCCAGGGTCCTTATACAGATTTTGACGACCCATTTAGTCCGGTCATTCCACCCAACAGACACTGAGGCAGTGTCTGATTGTTGTCTTCTGCGAGCACTGCCTGTAATGCTAGATGGATCACACCTGACCAGACCATGTCCAAAATTTGTGTGGTTAAAAAACAGTACTAGGACTCTCCATTCAGAAACGGAAAGTCATTTTGTATTGGTCAGTAATATAAATGTGTGTTTTATTGTTCACTAAAAATAAATAACTTAATTAAATGTATATTTTGCTTTCTCCTCATCTTGTGCTGGTATACATTTATAAATGTTCAAATGTGATGTACTGCTTCCATTGCTATCAGTAATGTTGATGTTTTGAATACTGTGAATCTTTTTCTTTCTTTCTGGTGTATAATGATTCTGCCTGACTCTTTTTTGCTCTGATCTTTGTCTTAATCTTGTCCTTTTTTCTTCTGGACCCTTAGCTTCTTCTTAAGGTATTTATTCTATTTTCCTTCTCTCTCTCACCACTTACTGTTTTGGTTACACACGATTTTTTGAAAAAAGTTAAATAATCCCAGGTTTCTTAATGATTTTAATGTGAAATAACAATGCCTACATTATTTACACAAAGAAAAAAATTACATAAAATTTAATAATGTTCACTCCTCATATTTTAGGTGGTGACTGATAAGTTAAACTTTTCAAGTAGGATTTTCTTGATGCAAAATTAACCAGAGAAAAGAGTCCAGAAAATATAATGGATTTCAATATTTATTGCTAAATAAATTTTACTGCATTACAATTATCATGCATCATAGTAAAGAGAGTGGTGAAATAAAATATAGTACAGTGACATTTCCAAATATACTGAAAAGACTAGATGGTTCAGACAGCATTATACTTGGGTGGAACCTTATGCATTAGCTTAGATCAGGGGTGGCCAACCCGTCAGAGGCCAAGAGCCACTTTTTTTTACTGTGTTACAGCAAAGAGCCACATCATACACATGGGCACACTTGACTATCATGTTTGCGCATACATGCACACACACTACGAGCTCTGTTATGTACACAACAGTTGTTTTCTAGGTAAAAAGTGGATTAACTCTGGTGTCAACACTGGTTACAACGCAGTAGTTCTAAAGCCTCTCTCAGTCGTGTGTGGTGCCTTTGCTGCACCTCGTATGTTTATTCCAAAACGTGTGACAGAAGACAGGGTCTCACCAACGAGACTCAAAGCAAAATCACAATAGCACAGATACTTCATGCCGCTAGTCTCATGTTTTCCACTACGTCGGTTTTAAAAGTGTTAGCGGGACAAGTGTTAAATTTGTAAACAAACCACGCACCACGATGATGTAGCAGTCTGTTGCCCTCAGAGCTGATGACATAACCGGGCCACGGCACAGATCCTTTGTGTGAGTGCGCCCTAAGAGACGCATGAAACCAGGCAAAGGGCCGCATGAGGTTTGGGAGCCGCGGGTTGGCCACCCCTGGCTTAGATGGATGAATCATGAACAGATTTGGCACAAAACCTCCAGGCATTTGCCAGAAACTGAAATGGAGGAATCTTTCAGCAAAGCAATTACCCAAAGCATACCTCCACATCAACGAAAGAATGATTATTGTTGATCTTCAAAAAGATCAAAGCTTTGGAAAGGGCCAGCCAATCTAATAGAATAATCTGTGGAGGGATCTGAAGTGTGCACTGGAGAATCCATGGTCATATGACATATTTGAAGCATTTTAACAAGAACGAGCCAGTAGTTCTCCATCTGATCTCCCATGCTGATAAACTCCTAATAATGATTAATTTAAATGCATTTATTTACCTTGGTCTAACTTTGCTTTCCTTTGGCTCGTATCTAATTTTGGTTTGTTGATATTGCCTTATTCTTTTTATGCTTGCTGCCACTGTAATGTTAGCTGTTCAGTCTTTCAATCATAATGTTTTTGGTTCTGAATACGTAATATGAAAATATATTGTTTTTTTGTCAGCATATCTGTCTCTTTGTTTGTTTTGTTTTATTAGTTTTTTAAATGAGTTATTTCAGTTTTTAGTTCTTCCTATTTTGCCCTTATTCAGTCTTGCTTGCTTGTTCATCAACTTCTCTTTTATCGCTTGTTGATTGTCATTATTTGATGGCATTGCTGTGTTTAACCCGTTACACAGTTTTGGTGTAAAGCACTCCTCCTGTGGTTCTGTTGTCATTTCCTTTTTTCAGTTTTTGAAGGTAAATGCTTGAGCTGCCCTCTTTTCATAATTGTACCCAAGTCCAAATGAATCTGTAGCAAAACACATGAGAGACTATGAGAGCGCCCAATTGTTGAAACAAGTCTGTAATAAGAGGAACACAAAGGGGGAGAAGTTTAAAGCAGAAGCTGTTGGATTCTCCCTCAACCTCTGTACTGTTACTGACCCCTGAATCCAACAACACCATTCACATTTTCTCACCGGTTCTTGCACACCTCATGTTCAGAACTGAATGAAATGAACAGATTGATTTTGTTCAGCCATCACAATTTGGGTTTAACATCAACTTTAAGGAAAAAATGTTCACTTGTTGCCTAATATAAGTTGCCCAACCCAGATAATCCTGTGTAATAAATAAAACTGTATGACATTCTGGTGGGGGGAACAAAAAAATCCAAATAGTTATTTCTATTTTAATTTTTTTTTATTAAAATTCATTTAAATAATTTACACAGTAAATTACGTTGATTGTGAATGAAAAAAAAGATAATTGGTAGCCAGTGCTTTCATAAATAGATCAAATGTGCAACCAAAATTGAGGCCTGTTACTGAGCTTAGAGGTGAAAACACTGGATCCCGTGTTCTCATTAGTACTTCATTGCTATTGATTAGCAGTGGGCTTGTAAAGGTTTATTTACAGCTGGTGAAACGTGTCCTCAGCATGAGTGCTCAGCAAGTTATTGACCTGCTGGTTTATGTAACAAAGCACAGAGAACATGTACTCGGCTACTCAGCCCAGAGTTTGCAAACCGTGGAAGGTTGGAAACTTTTAGGGTCTTTGTCAGTTGAAAAATAGTTAAAACATACAAGTTATTTCTTTGTTTACTTAATGAACATTGGAAAACCCCACTGTTCTGGCTGCGTTCTCTCATCACAGCTGAACATCTTTTTACCCTTTATTCCTCCTAACCCATTCTAACTGTTGATTTTATGTTGCATTAGTTACAGTCTGATGGTTGGTTGCCAATGATATCATCAACTAATGGTTGTCAATTATATTGTTTTTATCCCAGGGTGCAGCATTGAAATATGTTCCTACCATTGTCAATGACGTCAAACTTGTCTTCGACCCAAAAGAGCTCAGGTAAGCAAACCTACATCATAGCTTATGTAAGCAATAACATCTGTTTTGGTGTCGTATAGAAAATACAGAGGCAAAGAACACAATATTGATTTTTGCTTCTGAATAATTTAATGATATGGCAGTATTAAGCTTATCTGTATAAAGATGAACATGCTGTCTGATATGCTGTCTGATATGCTATAAAAACAGTAGTGTTTCACTGAGCCATAGATTCCACAAGACATCTGTGGGAGTCCTGGTACCAGAACATTACCAGCAGGTTTTTACACTTCTGTACTTTGTTAGTAAGTTGTCCTACAGAGCATCCTCTTCCCATCTCATCCACTGGTTTTAAAATGAGAATATGCCCTGCCCACCACATGATCTTGGTTTGAGCAGCCTCATGAGCAAAATGTTTTGATTCACCTCATCACTATTATATATGAAGACTTTAGCTGTTCTGTTGGTCTGTACCACACGCATAACCTGTTGTCACTGATCTTCAACATTTTGTAAGTAGTTTGTAACCTACCTCTCTTCATGCCATACGTTTTTACTGACAGGGCCATTTGTGAGACTTTTTCTATTATAGGATCAGGCCAGTAATTAAAAGGTCATGGGTTCAAGCCTCACCACTGCCATGTTTGCTAAACACTTATAAGATCGACATTTAATATGATCCTGACCATGACTTGCCCAACTGCCACTAAATGGGCACCTCAATAATTGTATTTATTTAGAGTTTTGCTCATAATTGTACAGAAGATTATTTGATCTGGAAGAAGACATCTTAAGAAAAAAATAACACTTTGATGATTGGACATGTAAATATTTACACATCTAAAATATTTTGTCTTAACTGGTTCAAAATTTAAAAGCAACATATCAAACCATGCTATGGTCCTACTAGTACTACCAGGATTTCACTATGTTAACTTGCTCTGTTTATAAGCATAGAATGTAAGAATCATTGTGTTGTTACATGCGACTTAGCTTTACAGTTACAACATTTACCCAGAGCATTTGACCAGAACAAGCAATTGTTCTCTACAATCCATGAGCCCAAGCAGTGACATAAATCTTCGTACAGTTTTAAACAGCAGTTAACTTGAAAGGTGAATTCTATTCCCATAGCAAACCTAAATCTACAGGCACCAGAGGCTCACTGAAGTCATTTCCAAAAATACAACTTTACTTTTTTCAGAAAGCTCTGTCTTTGAAGACACTTTAAAATAAAGCCTGTTCACTCCCCTAACATCAAAACAACTTCTCTCTAAGGTGGTTCTGTTGACGTAGATGCTTGAAAGTTCCTAGTTCCACTTCAGTTCACCTTAAAGCAAACCTGATCTGTGGAATGTCCGGTGCATGTGCTGCAGCTCACAAGACTTTGCTCCTGCCTATTGCTGTTTAGGGACAATACCACCCTAAGAATGTTAGTGATCTCTATTTATTAGAACCACAACTATGGCTTGTCACCGGTTGGTTGGGCTAGTGTTGGTCTCAAGCCCAGATTCAATAGGGAAGTTGTGTCAGGAAGGGCATGTGGCTTAAATAACATGACAAATCATCAATGTGATCCGCTGTGGTGACCCCCATAGTGGAAGTAGCTGAAAGGATTTACAAATGGTCATTTTCACTCAGGCTGGAGAAATAAACACTTGACTTAGAAGATTCAATTCCATGTAAAACGTTTAATTCAACTTAATTTACCACATTTAAATAATCTGGATGTGTCAGCTAAATCTAATGTGTGCAGTGGGCCAGGTTTTGTATTAAAGAGAAAAGTGTGAATTGCTGATGCTCTGCATATTTCAGTCTAATATATAATAATGATGTTGTGGTATGCTGATCAAAGAAAGTAAATGTAATGGGTTCTAATGCATCAGCTTTCCTTTTGCTTAGCCCATGTGAGAGGCTGAATGAAATTAAAGCTGAAGATTATTATGAAGCATGTTTTGCCAATTTGACAAATTAGCCTGGTTTTGTTCTTTAGATTTTATGGAAAGGACAGAGAAAAGTACATGTTTGATTTGGCCCTTTAAAGCACTTTGAAAAGATATTGGCTTTTTGTTTTATTGTGGAATGAACTTAGCTCTTAGCGTAACTGGCTGATTATATATTTACATGCACGCACATTTAACTCTTCATGTTGTTTTTTTATGTTAATTTTTCACATGCATATAATGCAGGATTAATCATGGTCAAGTTTGCTTGGAAACATGGCAACGGTTGCTGCCCAGGATAATGTGATCTATTGTGAACATCATTGCTGTATATTTACGATTGGCATGAGGATTTACTCTGCCACTTCTTTAGTGTCAGACAGATCTAATTCCATCTAGCCCCTGCTTGCTCCATGTTAGAGTGGCACATGATTAACTGGGGGTGGTTGTGTTTCTGTTAAATTAAATTCCTTACATACTTAGTAAAGCTCACACAAAACATGGTGCAGTGACTTTATTTATTTTAGTTTGTTCAATTTTTTTTACACTTTTAACATTCTGGCTACATAAGTTCAAGTTTAGTGTCACAGACAATTTTCTCCACTTTACCGCACTTAAATGTTTTTGGACTGAGAGGAACCCGGAGCTCTCTGTGGAGATGTGCAATGTGTCTGTGAGATTTTCCTCAAAGACAGGACCTGGACCACTCCACCTGGGGATATTGAACCCAGAACCTTCTTGTTGCACCTGCTGATCCACTATAGTGGAGAAAACATTGACGAAGCTGTGCAAGATATAAATAATAAAAAAACTTATTTATTGAAGTGTTTTTTTTTTGTTTGTTAGGTTTTTTTGTACCCCAGATTTTCCAACCAATCTAGCCATTTCTAGATAGTTGATATTACGTATTACACTTCCCCTCAGCCGTACATCTCCACTTCTTTCAAAGGCTCCTATGTTTCTATGTTCACTCTGGTTTTCCAAGGGGTTTTACCACTGTGCCACCTAATATATCGTCTTCATTTTAGAACAGTTATATAAAGTTATTTGCATTTCAGTTTTCATTCAGTTTGTCTAATTAAATGGCTGACTGTAAGTGCTTTACTAATGCAGTGAGTAGTTTTAAACTGTCATTCTGAGTGTAAAGTTTATATCTCCAAACCAGTCACACCAGAAACAACTTGCCACAGGGCTGATTGTACATGTGTGTCAGGCTGTGTGGGCAAGAATTGACTGCTTTTTATCTGTAACTCTGGTGTCCTGTTCCTATCTAGCTACAAACTACTGTGCACCCAGTCCATTACACTACAGCAGTAGTGGTCAATGGTCCTTATAGAGTGGATACGTTGAATGTAGTGGAATCATGACTAAGCTATATTATACACAATAATGAAAATGGACTGAAAAATAATTTATGCTTGAAGGATCTGTTGTAAACAATGTTAGCCAAGTAGGACTGGTACAGCAATGATCTAATTCAAATGAAGATTATTTCATATTGTCTAAGCACCCATGTTGCCTCGATGTTATATGTCTCTCTTGAGGAGATTAGATTTTAAACTTTTAGTTGAAGTTTTGATATTTCAGCTGTCCTGAGATTTGTTTGATGTCCCCTCACAGCAAGAAGGTCCTGAGGTATATCCTAAAAAGTTAGTATTCCACCAAATCATTATACAGACCTTTAAAATGAATTATCTGCTCTCTTAACATCACTATGCTCTGTGTCAGCAAAACATAAACCTAATTGGAGATTTCAATATTCACATGGACAACATATAAGATGCACTCACAAGAGACTTCACCTCATGCTTGAACAGTTTCGGTTTTCAGCAATATGTTGATTTCCCACCCCTCTGAAATTTCTCACCATCAAAAAGTTTCATTTGCTTTTACATTACCCAATCCAAAGTTCCTGTTGCCTGGAATGCCTTTTTAAGAAAAGTGGACTCATCACTCACCGACCCATGTACAGAAATCAGCTTCTTCAGTACAAGGAGCCTATTTCTATCTTACTATCATCTCTATTTAGGTCCTTTGAGGGTGACACTTGTGCTCTCTTTTCTACACTCATAAATTTTAAGACCTCCAGATACCTATCCAATGCGTATGTACTCAAAAGAACTGTGTAACAAATTATTTAAGCCTAGAATCTAAAACATTGACCAAGAATTCTTCATCTGTTTAAAGTGTCCACCATCACAGTTATCCCACTCTTCTTTTCTCTCTGAATTTGAACTTCCTTTTTTTTGCTGTCTTATCTTCTCTTCCTACACACTTTGTGAAGCTGTTCTCTGTATTCACCTCTAACTGCCATCATTGAAGCTTCCCTCTTGTCTTTCTCAGTACCACCCTTTGTGAAGATGGCAGTTATTACCCATACAATCAAATAACTGAATGATCTAAATAATTTCGGCCAATCAACTTAACTTTGATATAATCAATTCAAAAAGGTTGTCAATGCCCAGATCCACAAATATCTTATGAATTACAATGGATGACTATGGTAAGGAAACACTAATTCTGACCTTAAAGCAGCATTTGACAGCATTTCACACACAATCCTGTTAGATTGGCTTACATCAATTGGCCTCAAAAACAAAGTTCTAAAATGGTTTTGTTATTACATTACTGACTACATGCAGTTTGTCTGCTCAGGAATTTTCAGTCACACCCACCTTCTGGGTAACATCAATCGTCTTCATTCATCTATTATAAGTCTACACGTTCTGGTCGTACTTTCCGATCATCATCTGTTTTTAGCTATTTATTCCCTCTAAACATCTGTCCACTCTGGGGACCAGAACATTTAGTCACTCAGCCCGGTACCTTTGGAATTCTCAAACTTGAATCAATCTCTCAAACATCAATCCCCTCTCCACCTTCAAATCGCACTTAAAGACTCACTTATTCAAAATCAACAGTTGATTGTTTACTGTTAATTGGTCATGTCTTGTATGTCACTATATTGTTGCTTTGAAATGCACCAATAAATAAATTATTATTTATTATTATTAATAATAATTATTATTATTATTATTACTACCACCACCTTATAGTAAAAAGGGTCTTTCGTCATTTCCCAGGAGGGTGCGGTTAAAATCCTTTCAGTGCATAGTGTAATTGTAGTGTTCATGCAAAATCTAAACTAGTAACAAGCGCAACAGTTTTGCATTTGTTCTTTTTTTAAAAGAAAAACTGTGAACCATTATGTTGGTATTTTTAGTCACATGTTTATTTGTCTGTATTTGCAGTAAGTTGTTCAGTGAATTCATCTTGAAGGTGCCTCCAGGTCGTCTGGTCAAGCAAAAGCTTCACTGCATGATCGACATCGTCCACAGTGATCTCTTCACACAACATGGTAGGAGAATGCATAGTGCCAGTATCTATTATGCAAAGTATGTGTAGAAGGGTTATACTTTGTGCACACATGAGTTTATATTAACCGATTAGTTTTACTAGCTGATTCACTAAATATTCACGGCTGCTTTATTAAACACAAAATTGCCATGCAATGCTCACAACAGACAAACAAGTTGGGGAAAAAGGGTTCTTCAAAAATGGTCACCTTACTTTGTAATGGATTTTTCAGTGTTTTTCCATTTTAATGACATCAGCAAAAACTATGCACCACTTTTACATCACCACCTGAACATACCTGGGGGTCAGATGTCAATTCTGACTATAAGCTTTTTGACATGACTGATTACTACTTCAGCTAACGTCACCATTTCCAGCAAAATTAATATAAAAGTGTGGAAACATTTTAATTCATATAACTACACTGTGCAAGGACACAGCTTAATTAAAATTAACAATAATACTGATAACAATACCGCATTTCACAGTCTCAATGATGCCTTACAAGTGGGGAAGAACCAATATACAGAATGAAAAGAAAAGTCAGAGATTTGAACGATTTGATTAAAAAACTGAAACCTGCCCCTGTAGTAATTAGGGGAGTGAGGGAGGATGTTTGGGTGTATCAGCATTTATAAAGTCGGAGAGAGTGGAGAGCTTTGAATGTGCGAAGCACAATCTTGAATTTTATCCTCAAAGAGGCAGCCAGTGTAGTTCATTTCAATGTGGACTGATATTTTTCTTCTGGGTAAGTACTCTTGGTGCTGAGTTTTGGATGTACTGCATCCTGCGTTTAGTTGGAAGACCGACATACAGAGAATTACAATAATGAACGTGATGAAAGGATATATCCAATATATTCATGTCGATAACAAAATCGGGCAACGTCTTCAAGATTGCCTGGGACCCAACTAACAAAAATTCTGGTTTATCTTGATTTGAGTTCTAGGAAATTACTGTTTAACCAGGATTTCAATTATGTAATGCAAGCCATGAGGGAGAATGGTGTGTAATTCGGAGCATACTAAAATATAACTGGATGTGCACAGGCTTTCCAGTTACAGTGGGGCACAAAAGTATTGTCAGCCACTGATTGTGCAAGTTCTTCTACTTAGAAAGATGTTAGAGGTCTGTAATTGTCATCATAAACTTCAACACACTTCAACTAAGAGAGACAAAATGAGGGAAGAAAAATCACATATTGTAGGATAATGTAATTGTAAGAAAATTACCCAAGTATTTGGTCACCCATAAACAAGCAAGATTTCTGACTCTCACATACCTGTTACTTCCACTTTAAGAAGTTCTTTTGCCCTCCACTTTTTAACTGTATTAATGGCACATGTTTGACCTTGTTATCAGTACATCAGACACTTGTCCATAGCCTCAAACAGTCAGACTCCTAACTCAACCATGGCCAAGAGCAAAGAGCTGTCGAAGGACACCAGAAACAAAATTGTAGACCTGCACCAGGCTGGGAAGAGTAAATCTCCATTAGGCAAGCATGTTGGTGTGAATAAATCATCTTTGGGAGCAATTG
>JAYDZF010000006.1:7533585-7545431 GCA_034509105.1 Microcambeva barbata | reverse complement strand
ATACAGGGTTCTCAATGAGGCAATAACAGCGAGAAAAAGGCAGAATCCACAGTGGCTAGCGTTAGCTGTGAGTCAAAGCTTTTTCCCCTAAAAAATTAATTTGATATGTACCTTAAGTACAAAATGCATTAAATTGAACAAACAATGCACATGTTGTGCTGTCATGGACATGATAATGGAAGCATGTTTCTGTAAACAGTAAAACATGTTCGCTAAACATTTGTTAATGACTGGCGTTATAAGGGTTATCGCTTAAAGACAATGCTTCTATGCTGAAATTATGATAGCCCAAAAAATCACAAATTTCTTCAGGGAGAGTAAACTTATGAAGTTTTAGTGGGATATAGTCGGCAGTATGTGCACATTTTATCCTTAAAGTAGATGCTAGATAAATGAAAGAGTTAACTGTAAAGATTTGTGAGAGTTTGACTGGGGCCAAATTATGATGGCTAGAGGACTGAGACAGTAAATATCAAACTGCATCTCTTGTGGGGTGTTCACGCTCTGCAGTGATCACTATCAAACATGGTCTTATTAAGGAACAGCGGTAATCTGGTGACAGGATGTAGAAAAAAAATCAGTTGATAGAAAACTGTATGTCGATAAAACACAACGGAAAGCACAAAATTCAAAACATTTTTGACCTCTAAAGCTCTACTTACAACCATAATGATAGTTTACTTTTTTCACAATCATGAAAGAAAATCCCAGTTGACCATAGTGTAAGCCTGACATGTTCGGAAACCCCTCTTTGAAAAGGGTAATGTTTGAGTCATGGTGGAGATAATACAATTTATTATATAATGTCTGTGAAATATGGTGAGTGAGAGCATCAGTAGCAGCAGTTATGCTTGAAGGCTTAAGGTGTGTGAATCGTACTCTGTGGGCTGTGAAATCTTATGTTATGGGTGAATTGGTGACATTGTTGCTCTGTGTTTTGGGGGAATCATTCTTCTGCCTAGAAGATATAATGTTTATTGTTTGAAATTAGTCTAATTTAGTTTTAACGTAACGCGGGTATAATACCACATGATTATGGTAAAAAAACTCATCTCAACACATGGATATGATTGGTATGATCCCCTTTCTAATCGCTTTTTAATTTTTAATCACACAAAAGCTTGCAGTCTAAGAGGAGGTATCATCATTCTCCAGTATTAATTAAAGCAAAGCATGTTCTATATCTTTCTTACTCATGCTTTCATTTTTCTCTTGTATGAACCTTAGCTAATATTGTGCTTGTAGTCAGACCTGATCTGATTCCACACATCTAGTCCAGGTAAACAAAAGTTAAATGCTCTGGATTATGATCATGCTTAGATTTGTGGTATGAATAGCTGTTAAGTTTTTGTTTTAACAACGTAATGGAGATTGTTAACTTTTTCGATTTTCTCCGGGGTAACATCTACAGTACATCCAGGGAAAAAATGCCTACTTTTTTTTTTACCCTAAATACGCCGCCATAACCACAGTACCTTAAAAAAAGAATACTAGTTATTACACCATTTACTCCAGACCTGCTCATAACACTGTTCCCATGTTACTCTGATATTTACGTACTCTCATTCATGCATGCTCGTTTTCTGGATTTAGTAGGGTAAATGTACTGAATAGCTGAATTTACCTTAATAATTGTGGTACTAACTTAGTAAATTATAATCTTTTACTAATGTATTAAAACGCATGAAATATTACATATTCCCATAATAAACCCATAAAGAAATGTGGCTGGTTTTAGAAAAGTCTGGTTTCTGCAAACTATTATTAGTTATATTCATCATTATTAACATCAGCATTAAAGACTGAGTCCGTAAACACATAATGGGCTGCTAAATACAAGAGCAAAATATGTTTTAATCTTTTTGAACACATACTTGAAAGACATATATATTTATATATTAATTCTTGGATACACATCCCACAATCACAGACAGTATTGTAGATGAGTGGAGGTTGGGCATATGCCAATGCTTTTGTGATTTCTGTAGCCTGTGAGTTGTTTTTTTATTTTCTGTAGTTTAGTCTAGAGGTTTTCATGCCTATCCGATGCCTATCCGATTTGATTCACAGTGACTGGTTGATATGCTTCTTTCCACTCTTCTGATCATTTTTTGCCAGTGTGAAAACAAGAAGAGGTAGAACTTGCATCACCTTGTATTTCTCTTAGGTCTTCTCATCATGTGGAGTGTGGGAGCATGGCGTGTTTATCTTCTGTGATTATAGTCCACCAGTGTATGAGAATATGAGCTCTGAAGAGGGTATTTATAGGCAAGGGGTTCTCTGGAAATGATAAATTGAACAGAATGGAGTGGTGTAAGAAATGGAACGATTATTGTTAATGAGCTCAGTCATTACTGCTGCTGGTGAATGTGTAACTAATGTTAGAGCTGCAGTAGTCTTAGATGTTCAGAAAACTGTGTGCATTTTTCTGATGTTAACATTTCTGTATATGTTATATTCTGTATGCGGTTGGGTTTGTGATGAGGTTGTGCTCTTTTGCTTCTCATTCCAACTGTAATGAGCTTCTGTCTCATTTTTGTCTTCTTTTTTT
Organism: Microcambeva barbata; assembly: GCA_034509105.1. Taxonomy (NCBI): domain Eukaryota; kingdom Metazoa; phylum Chordata; class Actinopteri; order Siluriformes; family Trichomycteridae; genus Microcambeva; species Microcambeva barbata. The sequence continues at coordinate 7,542,880 of JAYDZF010000006.1, read as the reverse complement.
TCTTTGTTCTTGTTGCAACTCATCCTTTAGTGTTGTTATAAATGTCAGTATTGTTCAAATGGTCAATTTACACTTGTTTTATTTACATTGTATTTGTCAAGAAATATTTAGTTGTCAGATATTACTAAGCTTTTTCTAAATAGTTAAATTACAGTTGGTGTTTAGACTGCTTTCATATCTCTCAAAATCTTCTTCCACCTAAAGTTTCTTTCTACATCCATAAAGGTGTAAATCTGATTAATTTGTTAGCTCTCATACACAATTTACTTTTCCTTCAACTTAGGTTCTAATCTTAGAAGCAAATCTCAAAATGCTTTTGAGAAGTGGTGATATACGATGCTACACTATGCAAGATTTTTTTTACATTTTTAATCTAAGAAATAATTTGATCTTATATGCTATTTTTAAAATCACTTAACATTGTACTTCTGACATTCTGACTAATTATCAGATTAGTTTTTATATTTTGTTTTATTACAAGGCTGTATTTGTATTCTTGTTGGCAATATTTAAATAAAATGAAATGGCCAAAAAAACCCCATGTAAAATTAAAGTACATGGTAAATAGCCGCACCACAATCCAGATCAATCGCAGAGCATTATAAAACCCTTCTTACCTGAGCTTCTCTTCTTCAAATTAAGACCAAATCTTTATCAGTGTGTTGTTCCTTCAGGAATTAATTTTTTTTATGATTTCCTTCATGTTCTCATGTTTTTTCCAGAGTATTTCTTGATTACTCTCTTGTGCATTTGAATAGTGTCACAAACTAACAATGGTGGGCCAGTGGTGTGTGTATGTGGCCACCTGCTTATGCATTCCTTTTTATTATTGTATAAAAATCAAAATAGAAATTCAATATTTGTGCAAAACATTAGTCTGGAAACCTTTTGGAGATACCTCTTATGCGCATGCCTGAACCTGAGGTTATAAAGTATAAACCTCAATATCAAACTAACTTGAATATTAGACATAGATAACTTGAGTAAATACAAAAAGCTGTTTGTACATGATTTTATTATTTAAGGGAAAACCCCTATCCTTAACAACTTGACCCTATGTGAAAAAGCAATTGCTTTCAATGAATTAACTGTGATTAACCACAATTCTGGGACAGCTGGGTTAAATTTCAAGGATGATTACTGCCAGACCTGCAGAATCAAGAATTCACTTAAACAGAACCTTACAACATGACATGGGCTTAAAGGTCTCAAAAAGCAAGATATTACACCCCAATCTGAAGAAATTCAAGAAAAGATGAGAATGTCATTGACATCAGTCTGGAAAAGGTTGCACAGTGCAAGCTATTATCCACAAATGGAGAAAACATGGAACAGTGGTAGAACTTATCAGGAGTTATTAAAATAACTTCATGAGGTCAGTGACGACTCATCCAGAAAGTTAAAATAAAACCAGAACAACATCTGAAGTTCATCACTTGAGTTCCAAAATGAAAACCACTGCTGACCAAAAAGACTATCTCACATTTAGAGGAAAAAAATCGTCTTGATAATATTCTGTGGAGTAATGAGACAAAAGTGGAATTTTTTTGGAAGCTGTGTGTCCCATAAAATCTGCTTTTAAACTAACACAGCATTTCAGGTCATAGTGTGGTGGTCTGGGGCTGCTTTGCTGCTTCAGGACCTGGATGACTTGCTTTAATTGACGGAACCATGAATTCTTCTCCCTGTCAAAAAAAATCCTGAAAGTAAATGTTCGGTCAGCTGTATACTTGGGTTCTGCAGCAATGATCCAGACCACACCAGCAAGTCAAACACTGAATGGCTGAAAAAAAAAAGTTTTAGATGCTGCTGCATTACCTTAAATGGGCCGTTTGTGCTTGAAAAAAAGAATAAGCCAAAATTTCTCCACAGAGAAGTTAAAATTATTTATTGATTTCAATTGTTACAGTCGCAACTATTTATATAAACTACACACTACTAATTTAAAACAAAAAGAGAAATTTGCCATATATACACTAACATGTTTATAAATACAGTTACGTCAGTGGCTGTGTATAGTAAATATGGAACATACTGTAGAAACAGTTTAAATATTTGCACATATTGCAATATGTCTTGCGGTCTGATGCAGTGCAATTCCCAAACCAGACAGTGATGTAGCTACTCAGGATGCTCTCGATGGTTCTTCCGTAGAATGTGGTGAGGATGGGGGATGGCAGGTGAGCTTTCTTCAGTCTCCTCAGAAAGTAGAGATGCTGCAGAGCTTTCTTGGCAGTGGCACTGGTGTTGAGGGTCCAGGTGAGATTCTCCTCCAGGTAGACACCAAGGAATCTGGTGCTCTTGACTATCTTCACAGAAGAGCCGTCGATGTTCAGTGGGGAGTGGTCGCTCTGCGTTCTTCTGAAGTCAATGACCATCTCTTTTGTTTTGTCAACATTTAGAGACAGGTTGCTAACTTCACACCAGTCTGTTAGTCGTTGTATCTCCTCTCTGTATACTGACTCATCGTTGTTGCTGATGAGTCCCAGCATCGTCATGTCATCTGCAAACTTGATGATGGAATTTGAGCTGTGCATTGCTGTACAGTCATAAGCATGCAGAGTAAACAGCAGGGGACTGAGCACACAGCCCTGAGCTCCGGTGCTCAGTGTGGTGGTGCTGGAGTTGCCTTCTGGCCAGGTTTTCACCTGTTTCAGTACAGGTTTGGAGCATCTGACCAGCACTCTGTACGCTGGAATCAGCATTACAGAGATGTGGTCTGAGTATCCGAGGTGGGGGCGGGGCTCCGCCCGGTACGCATTGGCAATGCTCGTGTAAACATTATCCAACGTGTTAGCTCCTCTCATACCAAAGTCCACATGTTGGTAGAATTTAGGGAGAACAGACTTGAGATTTGCATAATTAAAATCTCCAGCGATTATAAACAGTCCGTCCAGATGAATGTTCTCGTGGTAAATAAAAATCTCTGCATTTAACAATCGTTAATTCCACCATCTGAGAACAGTACACAGCAACAAGCACAGAGTTCTTGCACCATTCGGTGTTAACGTAAACACAAACACCTCCTCCACGTATTTTACCGGACTGAGCTGCGTTCCTATCGGTGCGGAACGATGCTAGCTCGTCCAGTTGTATGGTGCTGTCTGCAATGTTGTCGCTAAGCCATGTTTCAGTAAAAACTAAAACACAACAGTCCCTGTACTCACGTTGAGTAGTTCGCTGGAGTCTAATGCAGTCCAGTTTATTCTATAGAGAGCATTTATTTGCGAGGAGTAATGATAATAGGGCCGGCCGGCAGGGGTTTGCCTTTAGCCTAGCACGAACACCAGCTCGCTTTCCACGTTCTGCTTCCTCGAGCACCGCTTGCTGCGCCCCCTCCCCCGGTCTCCTGGTTCAGACAACAGCATGGACTTATTTGTGGTTGTTTTCTTAGATAATGTCGTTTCTGGCGGTTGTAGACTGATGTTGTTGTGGTTCACATACGGTTATAAATTAATTTGACGCAAAGTCTTATGAAACTACAAAAACGCACCGTTCTTATGACCCCGAAGAGTCCACCGCGTGTTAACGTGTCACCATCTTGGTTCCCTGTGGGGTTTCAATGTTGCCTCACACTCTGACACTTAGTGCTGCAGGCATACATACTGTGGTCTGCCAGTCAGATACTCAACAATCCTACTCCAGGGGGCATCTTAATACATCACTGTCAACCTATCATTAAGAAAAGCAGGCCAAATGGTGTTGAATGCACTAGAGAAATAAAAAAAAACACTACCATGCTGGCTGGCTTGTCCGGTTGAGCGTAGACTCGGTTGAGCAGATAGTGTCTTCCTAGGCGGTGATTATATTCGAACTGAAGGGGGTCCAGAAATGGCTGGAACATGGACCGAAGCTGATCCAGGACTAGTTTCACCATGGTCTTCATTACATGGCAGGTTAACACTGGCCTGTTGTATTTGACCTCACTGGGTCACACTGTCTTCTGAACAAAAACAACAAAAGGAGGACCAAATCTTTTTTCATAGCATTGTACAAGACATTAGATTCTACAACTTGTTAGAAAACACTTTACGTCCAATATGGGCTTCAAATTGAGTATTTGCCAATACTGGTTCCAATACGATATCATAATTTCTTCTCTCAAACAACTAAACTTTAAAAATTCAGAAACTTGTCGTCTATGTTGATTTTTTTATGAGGATGTAGGCTATTGGTTTAATATAGCTGTCAAGCAGCCGTGGCCTGATGGTTAGAGAACTAGGTGAGTTATTGGAAGGTTGTCGATTTGATTTCCAGAGCTGACAGGTCACGTCTGAAGTGCCCATTAGCAAGGCACCCTAACCTGCTCCCTGGGTGCCCTTGCTAGGGCTGCCCACCGCTTTGGGCATGTGGCCTTACTGCCCCTAGTGTTCACTTGTGTGTATGATTAACATTGTTAACAGTTTCTGTAGCAATTAAGTTAATTCCAGATAAGTGTGTTCTGTCCCACTGCTTGTCCATAGTTGATTTCAATTTCCATCAATATAAAAGGGTACTGTCTCTTTAAGAGAGCCAATGGAAAGGGGTTTGAGTGTGTGGAAAGGAGATCAAAGTCTAGATTAGATTGTTTGTTAGATAAATGTAACTGAAATAATGTTTAGTGTCCCGTCTACAGTGGAAGCCCTATTAGATTTATTTTAATATATAATCACACATGATCATGAGACACATGTATAAGAAACTCCACTCAAGTCAGTGACTGGATTTAATGCAACATTTAACCCCCCACTCAGGGTATTTCTACTACTTTTTAATATGGTTTTAATATTGTGTTTTATGTGTGTGTCAGATTGCAGAGAGATTTTACTGCCACTCATGACTGATCAGCTAAAATGTCACTTGGAGCAGCATGAGGAACTTGAGGCCTCCTGCCAACTACTCTGCAACATACTGGAGGTGCTATACCGGAGTGATGTGGTGAGTAAACACACAAGCACACACACAGCTACATGTTTACAGTTCTACTTTCACAGCAGCAATAGGTACATATGTAATTTGCATTCTGTAGATTAAAGCTGCACAGTTCACATTATACAACTTGATCTCTCCCAGGGTCTCAATTCATTGTGATTTTCACATTACACGACCGGTCACACACCACACAAACTATTACCAGGAGTAATCACAGGAAAGTCTGTTGAGACTCCAATCTGCTCGAATTGCACACATGTGAGAATTGTATGTGTAAAAATGCACAAGCAGTAAGCAATCAAAGCAACAAGGACAGTTATGAAACATTTAAGTTCTTACCAAATGAGATCTATTGCCTTTATTTAACAAAGCTCAAGCCCTTAACATAAATACAAGTAGGTTTATATTAAAATACATTCTGTTTTTTTGTTTGTTAGAATTGACTACACATTAGCTTAAAATTAGCTGTATTGCAAGACCTCATTGCAGTTGGCTTGATTCATGTATTTTAGTCATCTGTGATCAGTTAGGATTGATTGTGTTTCTTATAAAAAGTCAAGTGATGCTAAATCAATGCCACTATTTTTCATGGCACATATTCCACATGTCACTATTAAAAAGCAATGACACATGTATATTGCATTTCAGATTTTGCCAGTGTCTTGATTGCGTTTCAATTTGACACTGATTTCTCTTCATACTTACAGCATGTCTCATGTACTGTTTGTCTCCCAGATAAATGCTAAAGCTGTGTTGTCAGAATATTGGATAAGGATCTCAATCGAACATTTTGATTGCATTCTAACTGCTCAGCTTCCACTGCCCAGGATTTTGTGCAGCGTAACAAAAATGCTTAGTGTTTGATGCCTCAGGTTGTCGCCATAGCTTACCATATTACACTGTAAATAGTCTATAGGCAGCTTTAACCGACTGTGAACCATGTTGATAACATGTTCACTCTGGTAAGAAAGCTAATAACCTAATTTATCTAACTTACTGTGGGGAATGTGATAGCACATGCTGAAGCTAGAGACAATTTTGGTTTGTATAGGGGGGGTGTTGAACTGATATGCACTTTAAACTGCAGAATATTTATTTCGAAATAGTTTTGATAAGTTAAATACTAACAAAGGTTTTTTAAGAAATAATAAAAGAAAAACTTTGAAATTTGTCTTTAATTTTATCTAATTTTGTGCCTTAGCACACAATGCACAAAACTTTTCTCATGTGAATGTACCCTAACATTACCACTTTATTTTCATCTCTCACTCATTTATTCTGCTGTGCCAAGTGGCAGACACAAGTCAAACAAGTTCTTTCATGCTTGTTGAGTTTAAATGAAACATTGAGTTTAATTTTTTAGAGAAGCTTTTTGAGTTTCAAAGATTTACAGTTTAGGAAACATTGAGTTACAAGCTACCACTGTGTTCTATATTTGTTTTTTTACATAGTACATGCTTATACTGGTATTTAACAGGATTTTATTTTATTCCTGTGAATAAAATTTGGAAACTATGTTTAAAGTTATTCCAGCTGGTCTCTATTTATTACATTTTTTTATTATGTATAACATAATTACATCATGGTGCTTTCAGTTGCACAGCAGGTAGTGCACTACTGCTGAGATATGGGTTCAGGGAGGGGTGTGTGAAGTCTTGTAATGGATCAGGGTATTCCTTTTTTTTGCATTTAGGGTTTCATGGTAAAACTGGATCTGCCGAGGCTCTGATTAGGATAATGTGACTCATAAATCAAATAAAATTAGTGCATTTATTTACAGTATTAGGATTCTCACCAGTTAAATAAATATATACTATGGGGGTGTATTTATCACTGCTGGTAGCTTTCGGTTTAATAAATAGTTTGAGATGAGGAAATCATCAATGCATGCTTGTACTTAAAGTCCTACTTTTATGATATAAGATCACTGTGGTTATTGCTAAACTTTTAGGTTTTCCATGAATTCCACCTGAAAGCCAAATATCCCTGAGAACTTCCAAATGCTGCTCAATACCGGTCATGAATGTCTAAGCCATCATGATACTTTTGTGTAGTAGTACTTTTGTGAAATTAAGGTGAATACAGTTAGTTTGGATCACAGTATCTGTGTTACATTTGTTTGTGTAATTCCGTTTACACTCAACATTGGACATGGAGATTCACTCAAAAGAGGCCTTAAGTATTCTGTTGTAATTTTCGTTAGGATACCAATCTTAAAAAAACAAAAAGAAAAAATGTTACATTATTATTTATGTATCTTGCTCCTGAGACTTTAATTTCTCCGTTTTCTGTCAAAACCCTGTTTATAAACAAGCCCAGCCAATGTTAAAATAAAGAAACCTTGTGAAGATCAGACTGAACAGGATCCACTATACCCATTGGTTGACCTAAGGTTCACTGTAGCTTGCAATATATTTTTATAATGTAAATTTTCATGTTATTAGCATTAAGGTGTGTGAGGGGCTCTGCAATAAGGTAAGTGAGGGGTCATCGTGGGCTGCACTTTAAATCACTGCTGCACTCTGCAGCTGCCAGGCTGTATTTAATTACCTTGACTTCCTCTGTGCACATTAGAAACAGATGATTATTTTATGGGCTGCTTACTCCATAATTCAGCACCACGTTATGAAATATGCTTAGCTTTTCTCCTCTGAATAACTTTCTCATGCCCTCTCTGTACACACAGTGCAACCCAGACCCGACTTCTTATAACTCTGCAAGTGTCGTTAGGATTCATTATTTTTATGGTGTTCTGATTTGGCTCTTTCATGTACGTGTGCACAATAATTACCATACATCAGGGGTGACCAATATATGATTGTTGCACGGTTTACAAGCATGCGCCTTATTCAAACAGGCTACCAAAATTTGGCCACTATTTCTTTAATTTGTAATCTGTTAAATTAGCTATGCCTCAATCTGCCTACATCACTGCTAATTTAAAATGTTTTTGTTCATCAATAGTCAGTTTGTGTCATTTTGTAATTTTTTTGCATTTGTTTTGTAAATTTTGTACTGTTTGTTAAAATGAATATGCATAAATCTATGACATACTACTCACAAAAAGTTAGGGGTATTTGGCTTTCAATAGAAAACCTAAAATTCAACCTAAATTTCAACCTAAAATTCACTCTAACCTTAACAGGTGAACTTAATGTGCTTCTTTAAATCACATGTCCAACTGTTTAATGTTTCATTACTTTATGCACAACTACCTGCTCTCTAACGAGGAGCTTAACAGCAAATTTCAAGGATTTAATCAATGGATCAATCGATACATTTCCTGGTTCAATTAGGATTGGTATTTAAACAGTCATCATCATGCTGTTCACATTTTGACATCAAGATGACAACTTACAATTGATCAATTGGTGGTTTAACAGTGTGCAGGTTTGTCCAGTTAATACAGAACTGCTAGCCCATACTACTCGAATAACGAGTAGATTGGTGGTTCAAATCTAGGCTACGCAGCCACTGTTGAGGGCCTTGAGCAAGGCCCTTAACCCTGTGTGATCCAGGGAAGCCGGACAAATGCTGAAACAAACAAACAAGCTGTGATATGCTAAGAAAGAATTTCATCTGTATACAGTGTATCACTGTATGCGGCTTATATAACAATTTATTCTTCCTCCCAAATACCTCAATATACAGCCATTAATGTCTAAATCACCAGCAACAAAAGTTAGTACACCCCTTAGTGAAAGTTCCTGAAGTGTCAATATTTTTGTGGCCACCAATATTTTCCAGAACTGCCTTAACTCTCCAGGGCATGGAGTTTACCAGAGCTTCACAGGTTACCACTGGAATGCTGTTCCACTCATCCACGATGACATCACGGAGCTGGCGGATATTTGACTTTGCGCTCCTCCACCTTCTGCTTGAGGATGCCCTAAAGATGTTCCTTGGGTTTAGGTCTGGAGGCATACTTGGCTAGTCCATCAGCCTTTTCAATAAAGCAGTGGTTGTTTTAGAGGTGTGTTTGGGGTCATTATCATGCTGGAACACTGCCCTGCGACCCAGTTTTCGGAGGTGGGGGATCATGCTCTGCTTCAGTATTTGAATCTGAACCAAACAAATTAATCCTGATCTCCTCAGACCATAGGACATGGTTCCAGTAATCCATGTCCTTTGTTGACATGTCTTCAGCAAACTTTCTTGTGTATAGACTTCTGGGGTGACAGCCATGCAGACCTATTTGATGTAGTGTACGGTGTATGGTCTGAGCACTGACAGGCTGACCCCCACCTCTTCAATCTCTGCAGCAAGACAGCATTTGGATGTGACACTGAGCAAATAGATAGATAGATATACTTTTTTCATCACTTTGCAGTGAAATTCGTTCTCCGCATTTTAACCCAATCCGTGCAGTGAAACACACATATAC
>JAYDZF010000006.1:7517049-7531121 GCA_034509105.1 Microcambeva barbata | reverse complement strand
GCCCTAGCCACAGCGCCCGGGGAGCAGTTAGAGGTTAGGTGCCTTGCTCAAGGGCACTTCAGTCATGACCTGTCAGCGCCTGGAATCGAACCGGCAACCTTCTGATCACAAGCCCAGTTCTCTAACCACCAGGCCATGGCTGCCTCTAAATGCACTCAGCTTCTTTGGATGACCAACGTGAGGTCTGTTCTGAGTGGACCCTGCTTTTTTAAAACCCTGGATGATCTTGCCCACTGTGCTGCAGCTCAGTTTCAGGGTGTGGGGAATCTTGTAGCCTTGGCCATCTTCATGTAGCGCAACAATTCGTCATGACAAGCAATGCTCAATTTGGACATTCAGGGGTGTTGTCTATTAGGCATGTACTCACTTTTGTTGCCGGTTGTTTAGACATTAATGGCTGTATGTCGAGTTATTTCGAGGGAAGAATAAATTTACACTTATGTTTGCTGCACAGACTACTTTTCATTGTGTCAAAGTGTCATTTTGTCAGTGTTGTCCCATGAAAAGATATACTTAAATATCTGCGGAAATGTGAGGGGTGTACTCACTTTTGTGATACACGGTATGTGTAATGACAAATAAAGGCATTCTTTATTGTATTCTAAATATCGGTTCACTCTTAATTATGAACACATGAAAATTGGCATCATCAACTTCTGTCCAGACTACATAAACCTGACACCATTCAATACAGATTATCTGAATGTGGCTATTGTGAATAAGGCTTCAAAGCTTTTTTGAAAAATATGGGAAATTTAGAAATCGGATCATGATGACCTGTCGACTAAAAAAGTAGATCTCAAGCCACGAAAATACATCGTGCCATACATCATACCAACATGCATTTTTTTTCTTTTGTGCTTTGAAGGGAATAATAGGTTTTATAATTTCCTTGCTTACAGGAGTCTCTTTTAAAAAGGGTTTCCCTGCTGCGACATGTAACAGCTTCCGATTTGACACTGCCAAATCTAGCGCAAGGAAATAAATATATACACAAGAACAACCCACGCACTAAAAGAAAACACCTTACTTCTAATCATGCACTAGCAGTGGGGGCTCTTTCAGATTATAAACTCTGCCAACCACCACTCTGCCTTGAGGTTCACTCTTGATTTTTCTCTTAATTCAGAGCATTTCCAATTTGTATTGCCATATTACGCCCTCTATTACATGTGCAGTGCCATCTGCATGAGACGAGTTCATGTGCAGATCATTTTTGAGTATGGGCCAGCCGTTTTCTTACAGTTAGTGTACAGGACTAGTAATCCAAAAGACCCTGATTCAAACCTTACCACTACTAGGTTGCTGTTGTTGGGCCCTTGAGCAAAGCCCTTAACCCTCATTGCTCAAACTATATATGTTGTATCCGTACTGTAAGTCACTTTGTGTAAAAAGTGTCTGTTAAATTCGGAAAATGTGTGTGGAGAGCCACAACCTGAACATAGTATTCATTGACTATTAAGATACCATCTAACAACCAGTCGAGGATTGCATAACTGCAATTATGAATTCCTTATTCATATTATTCAGTTATTAGTTATTCCTTATTCAGTTATTATGTATTTCTTCTAGTCATCCTCTAAATACAACAAGCCAATCATGGTAGAGCTGAAATTCGAAACAGTGAGTTTGAGATCAGGTCTGATGTGCTAGTATGTTTAACTAAAAATATGAGCTGTATTTTATTGGTCCTGTAGTCTGTAATGAGAATAGACCTTTACAATATCCACTACTCTTCACAAAAGATGTCACTCATGGAAAATATATCCCCTGTCTCAAATGAGCACAGTCATCTCTATGTAACATTCAGATTTTTTATTCAAAATAATTGAAACCAAAGCTTTTCTAAAAACTTTATTTAAACATTATATATATATATATATAAACATCTACCTTATCTCAGGGTCTTTGGATAATAAGCTCTATCCTTGTGGACAATTCTTATTCGCTCATCCCACAGGTTTTTTTCAGAGTTGAGGTCAGGTGACTGCTATGAGCCTGCTTCTGTGCTAAATAGTTTTTGGTGTATTTTGGATCAGTTTCCTCCTTGTTACAGCCCAGGTTGACTGAGACTGTCAGGTTTTGATATAGTAATTTCTGATGATATGTAATGAAGGGTCTTATGCTGCCAGATAGCTCAGGAATAGGGTAGTTTTTGATGCTCATTCAGTAATCCAGGTACACACATCTACAAAGTTTTATTTGGACACAAGTCTGGTGTAGATACGTCTCATCTCTTATAAAAGTGACTAACTATTGCAGTCTGATCTCCTGTTGACTCCTTCAACCATACATAAAACATCCATGTACATATGAACTGATTTAATGGGTACTGAACTCGTTACCAAGTCCCCAGTTGGACTAATTATTGCAGTGTGGCATTGATTTATTTTGTATTTTTTATGTATTTTTTTCTTACAGGGTCCTACTCAGTGGCATGTTCAGATCATCATGGAAAAGCTGCTGAGGACGATTAACAGAACGGTGATCTCACTGGGACGAGACTCTCCTCTCATAGTAAGTCTGCTACTCTGCTTGATTTGCTCATATGCCACTGCTCTATTATTACTTGCATATGTAGTTTGTGGTTGCTGCTGTTATGTGCAGGTAGTTGGACTTGTTGGGCTGAGTGTGGCTTAGTTGCACCACTCAATTTTCTCTATTTTGGAGGAATGATGAGGTATGGACCGAGTAAAGTGGATGGTTTTTTTTTTTTTTTTTAATTGTGTTAAGGCATATCGGAAGTGCACAAACTGGTATGCAGTGCAGTGAATAATCTGGCTGTTATATACTGAACAGATACTTCAATGTAGTAGTTTGCTTCTTGTTACCTTTAATCTTGTTCAGTTACATTGATTTGTATCTGTATTTCAGCTGTCTTTTTATTTGTGAGTTTTTTTGGTTAATTGGTTCATTGGTTAATGTTTGTACTACGCTTGTGTTTTTGTGCTTTTTTTATCGTGGGGCATTACACTGCAGTGTGTTGTGCCCGTTTTGAATTTTGACCTATTTACTGCTTTATGTAAATACATTTTGAATAGCATTCTTATAATGTAGTTGTTCAATATTTAATATAGTCATTCCGACTGAATGTAAAATAGTATTTTGTTGCTATATATTTTTTTTAAAGACGAAGAAGGCAGTACAAGTCAGCACAATGTAAAATGTTTTGTTTTTGTGTTATTAAATAATTCAGATATCAGTAATGCAATAGACTAGCAATATTAAAGCTCAAAGTTATTGTAATTACTTGTTTTTATCAAATTGCCTTTCCTTGTCTGAACCGTTTGGAGATGCCACAGTAGATTGAAACAACCATCCCTATTTACCAGGGCTTTGGACCAACATTTTAATGCTCTAGTTTATGCATAGTAGTGGTTATGCACCTCTAATTCAGTCTCCAATTACCTAAGCCACCGTGCTGCCCCCCTGAACCAGTAATTATTGAATAAAAAATATTATCTCATTACATGTTTTATGCAGACATGCTGATAGTCTTCTATGTAATGGATGGGATTTTCTTGCAAGACAATGTGACCTGTCACATGACTAGAAATAAGTGTGACTTTGAGGTCTTCCAAGTAACTTCATTGCTCCTTAATTTTCCAAATTTTGGCACATTAGTGCATTGGTTGTGTCCACCTCCAGGAGCTGTTGGATGCCTTTGTGAGTCACTCCCAGTCCTTGTAGTTGATGTCCGTACTGTGATTTCTCTGTGTATTATAATGTGACTCGACATCTCAGGCTAAGGGTGACATTAGAACAGTTTCCAGTGCTTTTGTGCCCAGTTTGGTGGTAAGTCCTGAATGATTTTCAGCCCACAGAGTTATGAAGCTTCTGTTCATTTTTCCTAGCTTCTCCTCTTTTACTATCTGTAGTATAGATGTGCCTTATATTACTCCCTATAAAACCCTTGTACCTTTAACTTTTACTTTCATAGAGTAATTTTCCCACACATCTGCACTGATGACCTCAGCTTTCAGGGGCCTTGTAGTAAATCTTGCTTAATAAGAAGCGACTTCATGAGAGGTTCAGTACTTTAGGAGAGTAAATTATAGCCTTGCTGTGCTTAAACATTTAAGGTGTTCCAGCTTATGGCCAGTGGGTTCTGTGTTTATTTTAAAAGCCCTTCTGTTTAATTTGGCACATGGTACAGTATTACAAAAGGTTCATGTTTATGCACTCGTGCTGCGGGAGCCACAAGGAGAATGCTGCCATGTGCAGAATATTTGAACACTGCTGGAGTTCTATTGGCATCACCCATTGCTTCAGCATTACTGCTTTGGATTTTTCGGAGCGGCAGTAATTAGATTCTAAATTGATTTAAAACAAGTGCAGAGTAGACATGAAGCGAATGGTGCAGCATCTATTGAATAAATATTACAATAATATGTTTATATGTAATATTATGTGTTTTTCACACTATGGAACAGATTTAAATTTCACTGTGAAATAATTACTTTGTTGTTTATTGTAATTTAATGACCTTTTATGGCCCTAATCATCGGATATACCCCACTCCTACTAATTCCTGGATCACACTTCATGATTTCTGCTTTACTTTTTCTCCCTGATTGTTCATCACTAAATTTGCTAGCTCAGAGTGCATACAGACTGAACAGAGATATCTAGCCTGCTAAATATCTGGATTTGACTGCAATAACAATGAGTGAAGTGTTGAAATACAGCCAATAAGAATTCAAGAAATGTCATTGTTAAAATATAGGACAGGGGCATAATGACAATTCTGAGCAGAATACAACAGCACACAACAGTACTTCTGACCTTATCGACCTTATTGGAGTTGCCAAATCCACTTTGATTCATTTTTTATCTTTGCTTTTACTCTTATCAAACTGTATATCTTTTATTTTTAAAACAATAATAATAAATTACTGTAAAAAAGACTGTAGCATGATTTAAGTATGATTGGTTGCTTAAAACATAATAGTTAATAGTAGCCAGACCTAAATTAAAGTGGTTGTGTGTACATACATACTTTTTCACACAACAAACACTATCCGCTAACATTTTAAATCAGATCTTTAATATTGGTGGTGTTTTCTCCTGGAGTTATTAATTTCTTCCTAAACTTTTTTTGTGGCTCTACTTTGTGTGGGTTCCCTGTAACAAAGTCCCACTTGACAGTATTAAATGCTTCTCTTAGTGGCAGACTTATTTTAATTGACTGTCCCTTGTAGTTTGCCCACCAAACACCAATAATCGAAAGCATTGAAACAGAAACAGGTACCTGATTCCTATATGATATTGACTTGCTAACTTCAAACCAACTGTAAGCTTTTGAGGCTTTTTAATCACACATGGAATCATCCACCACTTCTTTTTAGATTGCTGCTCATTGTGAAATCATAAAGCAGCTCAATACCTCAGGCTGCAATTGCCCTTTTCTGTATATGTAACCTTAAATATGTCAATTAATGGATTTGAAAGAAACACTTTAGGTCAGAAAAGTGAGAACAATATGTAATGAGTCAGCACTACACTCTTTTTTTAAGCATTGCGTTGTGTCATTATGCTTCTTTTTTACATTGATATTTTTTTGCAACATCTGCAAAAAAGATGCTATGACATAAAGTAATACTTCTCTTTTTGTAGGTAAAAACACCTTTTGTTCTCCCCCCCGCCCTTTCTTTTTGAAAAAAACATTTAACAGCTTTAAAACTGTTTAAAACACCAAACTTATAAGGCAAATTATGTAGCCACACTACAGCAGATATGTCACAGCTACCAAAAGCTAATTCAAATCAGTGGGCTTATGTGACAAAACCTCCTAGCATGCCTGTTATCATATCAGTTTAGTTAAATTGTCACTGTCAAGCTTGATATAAATGACATAGACATAGTCCTTGTCTTGAGCTTTTCGTCTGAGCATATTCCTCAATTGGAAACTTGACCTATACAAAGGAATTTGCTTTTTAGTAGTATACTTTCCTGAGTATTTGATTTGAACCCATTCTTCCTTTTTTTCCGTAAGGATGGCATAAAAATACTAATAAAAAGTAATCATTTTACATGGAGCTCTGATACTAAAGGGATTTTCGTGCTGATATATGTGTTGCTGATCAACAGAGTTAGGATGTATTGTGTCCTCTAACAGAACTTTAGGTATTTGGTTGTAATTTTATTTATGTAATTTTTATTTTTGGTTTTATTATGTGCTTTTGATTTAAGCTCACTTCACATTATTGATGCTGTAACGCAACAGTAAACACTGGTCATTACTGACTCTATAGTGGACTCTTTAACACAGTCCAAATTTGTTGCATTCATATCCAGGAACTGCTGTGCAGCCACTGCTCTGCCCTTAAACAAGGCTTTAAACTTTCAAATCTACTACACAAACTAATTTAGAGACAGTTGAAGCTTTGTGGGTAGAGCCTTCCATGGAAATGTTGACTTTGTGTCTCAACACGGCCATGGTTCATCGCTTGCCCCTTTCTGCTCCAGGGGCGCTATAAAATGGCTGACCCTGCACTCTGACTCCAGCTTTCAAGCTAGCTTGAATACATAGAAAAAAAAATTGTTTTATTGTACACCTGTACATGTATATACGACAAATACATTTTATTATAATCAAACTGCTTGTCCTAAATGTTAGTCACATTAGATAAAGAAAAAATGCCATGAATGCAATTCTATGTGCAAGTATGTGCTCAGAGCAATCCCAGAGACTGTATATCACACCAGCAGTGGGACATCAGCTTGTACAACCTTCCCTGCCTCAAGTACTGCCAATTTAGTTGCAACCAGTTCATCTTTTCTGAAATATGAACTTTGTAGTGGTTGGCTACCACATTAGACCCAATTTTTTCACCTGAGTATTTTCTTAAATCTTTATAATGATTATATGAATTATAATCAATTACATGTATGTAATTACAGAAGAGTAAATAATATGTTACACATCTGAAAAAAAAACATTTAAAAGAGCTAAAATTAGTGTCAAGTGAATTCAACTTGACTGAGGTGAACAAACAAACAAAGTTTTCAGCTTAATCTCTTGTATTTTTGCTTTTTTATGTCCATTTTGTAGTTTTCTCTGGATATGTGCTCATTGAATTCAGGACATCTTTTATTTTAACTCTTTTATTTCATATATTAAATTGTTGGCTTTGAAAAACAGTATAAAATGCACAATATTGCACATGGTGAATCAATTGCACTTCTGTATGGTACAGATATCATCTAGGTATTTCTTCACGCTACAGTAAATCTATTAGACTATCAGATGTTTTGATGTACAAGATAAACCATGAGATGAGAAATGTGTCTAACCTAATCAACAAGATACAGAGAAAATTGTCAAAACTTCAGAAGTAGGAAGTCTTATGATGTGTGATTTAGTGATGATTTAGTTTTCTCCTATAAAACATTTGGCCTACACACTTTCTGCCTGGTACTGATTTTGGCTTTGTGTCCAGAATGCCCTGATGTTTTATTGTATCTCTGCAAAACAGAGATGAGGCGGTGAGCTATCTTCATGGAGGTGATAGTAGCCCTGATTAGAGCTTATTCAGTTGCTCTAATCCACACAATATTTGTTAGAAAGTTAACATATTAAAATTGCGTATTTACATTCAGGTTTATTTATTGATTTTTTTTTTTGCTATTGGGTTTTAATGTAAATTTGTATTTGATAAATATTTTCTTTTATTTGTTTAATATATTGATTTATGATGACCGAAAGCACAGCGTAGATTCCTCGTTTGTTTCCTGACTACACATCGAGTTAAATATGTTATGGATCTTATGCACACAGACCAAAATACCAGTGGATTGGATTGTATTGTACACATGATTTTGTGTTAAGGTTATGCGTTCATCTAGACTTTGGCGTATGCAAGACTAATCGAGTTTAATATTTTTAGTTGTCTGTCAGAAATAGCCCTGTGGTCGGGAGTTTCCTTTAACGCTGAACATCACATTACTTTTGTCCCTTTTCCACAACTTGGTTCTGTTACGACTTAGTTTTAAACCGTTCAGCAGATTTCCACCTAAAAAGAGGTTTGATCCCACAAACTAGTTGTAATCTGGGTCCACAGAATTTTTTTAAAATTATTTTTTAGCCGTCACGTCACTTGTGGGTGTGTATAGGTTTTACTTCATAAGAGAATCCGCGGGAGCACAGTTTTGCTATTTACTATAAAGTTTGCGCATTACTTTGTTTCAGTTTGCTGCCGGTATTTTCAGATTTTTTATCTGTATTATTTGATTCAGTAAAGTGATTCGTCGAGAGAGAATAACGCTTACATTAACAAAGTGTAACAATCATTTTTCTACATTATTTCATTATGTGCTTTTATTTCACGTTACATCTCTCAAGAGTCAGAATCACTAATGTGAACTATATGAACAGAAATAAAGTAGATCAATATATCACATGTACATGTGTGTGTTATAGGTCGGGTTTTATTGTTATTTCACATAAATGTTAGTTTGTGTTCTGTACCTTTAGTGGTTTACTGAGTAATGTGTTTATTTCTGCCAAGGGTCACGGTGAGAGAGAAGCGCAGAGGGCTTCTCACAAGTGAAGGATGTACAGAAAAATATAATGGAGAAACATTTACGTCTCCTTATCATTAATAGTTGTGTGATTCTTTTTGCATAAAACGAACATCCGTAAGTTTTACGTCCACCGCTGATGACACCGCCTGGTTCTGAAAACCCGGTAGAAATGCTCAACAAAACACCAAGGTTTGAAGGCACCTGAACTGAACCGGTTCAAAAACTAGAGGGTTTTTTTTGGTGAACTGCCCTATTTGTG
The DNA here is from genome assembly GCA_034509105.1 of Microcambeva barbata. Taxonomy (NCBI): domain Eukaryota; kingdom Metazoa; phylum Chordata; class Actinopteri; order Siluriformes; family Trichomycteridae; genus Microcambeva; species Microcambeva barbata. The sequence goes on along the minus strand of JAYDZF010000006.1, from coordinate 7,522,336 downwards.
TTAAATAGGAAGCTGATCAGTCGACAAATCATGAAGAAGTTATAACATCTCAGTTTCTGATAATACTTCTAATAGTCCAGTTAAACAGCAGGTGGCTAACAGTTCCTCTTTAAGGGGTTCTGTAGGTTTTATGTTCAGGACTGTAGGTTTTATGCAGGCCACTTATTGTTCTAATGCAAAACTTATCAACTGAGGTCCATGGGTATTGTTCTAGATCTTACCAGCATATTGTTTGTTGCAAATATTGACAATTTTTTTGGTGGTGTAATGGATATGATTCCAGCTTCTGCATATGTCCACATATTTAATATCTACTTATTGTTTTTAACATTTCTTAAATGTGGTGATAAAATTAGTATAATGATGCCGTGGGCTGATGGTCAAATGATCGGAAGGTTGTCACTATGATTCTTAGACCTGACGGACCACCACTCAAGTTCCATTGAGCAAGGCACCCAACCCCTAACTGCTCCCGGGCAGCGTGATTAGTGCTGCCCACCCCTCTGGGCTGGTAGGGCTGCCCCCTATTGTTCACTAGTGTGTATGTGTGTGTTTCAATACACAGATTGAGTTCAAATACAGAGGATACATTTCACTGTGTGTAAATCACAGTGGTGAAAAATACAAATCGTACAATCTTTTCAGCTTTGCTGAATTAGTTACTTATTAGACTTGGATTGGACTCATTGTATTGATGTAGAGTTTCTGTTCTTATGGAAAAGACTGCAGTGCTATTTATTACCTGAAAGTGAATGAGGTGGATTTAATGTGGACTGGATTTGCATTTTCAAACATTCTGATGCGTCAGGAATATCTTTTTTTCTGCTTTTGAGCATTTGAATAATTGAGTAAAGCAAGATATCAGTTCATACATTATGAATTATAAAATCTGAGTTCTATGCTGCATATTACGCATCTATAAAAAAATTTAATATTGTCTTTTTTCTTGTCTTTTTTCAGCATCCGGTTGAGTTTTTGAAACATTAAATAGAAATTTGATAAGTAGCTACATAAGTCTGTACTTTAACTTTTTTGTTTTAAATTGTGTAAATAAGAAAGTCCATCCATTCTGCTCAGAGGATCTTTTCCATCTGCCTCCATGTGGAGTGTCCTTTGTCATGTGTATGGTACTTCAGACTGAAGAGTTCTTGTGCTTTGCTTTAATGCTGAGATTGCAGTTGTAAATATACATGAAGATCAATACCCACAGTGGGTTGCCTTTTTCAGATCAGATTTCATTTTCCTTGAGTGAATAATACTGTTCAATAAATAAATTAATTTAAAAAATCATCAAACATTGCAAAGTCCTAGACATGAATAAATAAATAAATAATCAGTTGTGTTCGCTATAGTAGAAAGTAACCACTGAATCTCTGACTGGTGGGAGATACAAACAGAAATGCCGCATTGCCCTCCCATGCTGTACGTTCAGAGGAACCAGAGTTTCCAGCGGGTGTGTTTCTTGGTCTCGGCTTTGGCCTTGCGTTTAGGGGTGGAGGTGTAGGGCTCCTGAGGGTAAGGCAGTGAAGGAAAGGACGAGTCATCCATCGAGCACAACCTCTTCATAAGTGGCTGAAGTTTATCCTCCTGCTGCTTGAAGTCCAGCTCCACACTGCATACACACACAGAAATATTACCAAAACACTACTTACTGCCATAAAGATTAAAAAAAGAATGGAAAAGAATGCCATTGTTTGACCTGTTCACATATACAGGTATAGAGTTCAATGAGATTCTTTTTCCGCATATACCAGCTTGTTTGGAAGCAGAGGTAAGCATGCTCTGTCAGCCATTATACAGCATTTTGGAGCAGAGAGGTCAGGGGGCCAACAGGAATTGCATGGAAGAGCTCGGACTCAAAATCTCATTTATTAATTACCAGAGTAACAATTCAGGCAATTTAGCGTTCAGGGGCCCAACAGTGGCAACTTGACTGTGACCTTTTGATTACTAGTCCAGTACTTCAACAGCTGAGCTCCATCTGCTCTGAACTCTACACATTTTGACTAATAGTCCAATGAGCTTCCACATAGATATGCTCTCTCAAAACTTGGTGGTTTATTCACAGAAGTTGTAGAATAGTAACTCATGATCATAGATTGTTAACATTAAAATATTGATTTTCAGTCCACCCCACCCATATATGTGAATAGTAGTGCCCATTTTGCTTCAGCTGTACACATCACAGTCACAGATATTAACATTGTTGTGCTGATTGTGTCTTACTCTAACACTTATTGAACACAGCAAATGTGACTTCAAATCAATATGGACAGATGGTTCACCGACATCAGAAAAGGGACTAGGAACAAACCACCACAGATTGATGGGTAGCCTGGACATGAGGACATTAAATCTGATCACTGTTCCAGACCATGTGATCTCTGGGCCAGACCCCTGAAAGATCAGCTAAAGCTCTATAATTGATGAGGTTGTTGAGGTAAATGCTGTATCACCAAGTGCAAACTTTTCTGTGCTCCATAACTTATTACCACTAGTGAAAGAAATGAATTGGACATTGGAGAATTAGAGAAACAGATGGAAAGGGTCAGCATCAAACTGGCCAAATGCTCAGTCAGACTAAACAGAGAGCTGTTCAAATTATCTCCATAAGTGCAGCATTTCATGTGAAGGCAGTTTTAGAAATAACAAACAAAAATGTCTTCACAGGTCCAGCTGCTGAAGCCTGGTTAATAATTTGTTAACCCAACTTCTAGTTCTTTAAAACAAACAGGACCTAAATTTGCTATACAGAAAGAAAACAAAGCTCAGACTGCAGACTCCCTCTGTTTGCATGCAGAGGAAAATGTCAGTAGTAAATATAAAGAATGATTAGTCTTTATACCCACCCCTAATTTCAGTTTCTACTGGCCCTGTGAAGAAATGTTGCCTGATTTTGATTCAGTGGGCACGCTCTTTTGTAAAATAATTAATTACAGCCTTTTATGATCGGCTAATTACAGAGGCCATTAGTGCAGTACTAATTAATATTTGAGTAATGGTGTGGCACTGCACTCTGAATTCTGAGCAGTCCCATGCTACTGTTGAACATGTTATCTATATCTGCAGTATGGCACACAATGGAATGAACCCAAACCCCCGAGTTTTGTGTTAGCAGTGTCAACACACCCCAGTGCTCACCAGTCGAATGAGTAAGTCAGGGCATTCGCATCAGTCTTGTTTAGACTGCTCTGACCCCTCCACTGGTGGTGATTCTGAGAGGCTGTTGTGAATCAAAAGCATGTTAAAGATTTATGTCTGCTGTAATGTGGCCTCCAAGCAGTGAAATTAAAGTAATTTATACCTAAGCTGCTTCTGTATCAGTATCAGCAGATATTAAATAAAGAATAGCCAAATGCTTATATATTCCCACCTTTTGGCCCGTATGGTGGGGAGCTTTTTCAGGGTATTCTAGCTATGTTTAGCGATTGATGTTTATGTCTAAGGCCCCACTTCATTCACGACTGCCCTGTGAAATGAGCCATCACTTTTGAAATATGCAATTTGCTGTGAAATTCAAAATTTTATGTATTTTGTCATTTTGGCATATAAACTATGAGTTGCATGAGGTGGTCTTAGATATTAAATTACATTACAGTTTGAGCAATGGCTGGCTGGCTGGGTAGTATGATGACATTGCTTGATATGTGTGTTTACATATTCGTTGCATTTTATCCTTTTTAAAGTGTGTTTTTCTACACATGATCATCTCTCTGGAGCTTGTTACAAAAGGTGATCAGTTAGACAAAATGTCCATTTAGATTCAGCTTTATATGAAGGAAACAGCGTCTCGGTCATTCTCCAAAATAAATATTATTTTCTAGTGTCACATTAATTCATTATCTTAGGCATAGTGTGGGTTAAAACATGCTGATGGATACAGCTCAATGGCATAGTGAATGCTGGTTGATCATGATTGAAAAGATCTGTGACCAGTGCTCTTTTCACTTTGCATTTTTTATAGTAACTATACCTCAGACTGTCTGAAGAACTGCTAATCTAAAATGTTTTCATGAGGCACAGCTTACTACTGCTCTGCCTCACTTTGTTTAAATCTTAAGGTTTTTTTCTTTCTTTAGCCAACTGATGATGCGCACCTGTAACAATGCGAGTGACACATTAATTGGGTGAAACAACTAATCGATATTGGAATTTGTTGCCAACAGTTAATAATTGATTTTTATTGATTTTTTTGTATTCATTGTCGCAGCCCTACAATAAATACAGTTGCAATCAGAAATAGCCCCCACCAGGGGGATTTTAAGAGCAATATAATATTGTTGTGCTCAAAGCTTTCTGGTGGTTGCTATGGTCTAAAGTAGAGTTACATAAGTAAGAAAAAAAGGTATTCAAGGTCAGTTGCAAAAATGGGAAAGACTACATTATGTGCTAGAAGGAATTTAAATAAGACTACATAGTTTTGTGAGATAGTTCTATGAGCTGGTGATGTTTGGACCAGTTGTATTTCTGCTGTGGGAAAGGACAAGAGAAGAATACTAGTTCCATAGTCAAGCATGGAGGTGAGTCACTGATATTGTGGGGCTGATTTCTGTCCCAGGAACTATCAATCTTAATTGTGTATCTGGCATCATGAATTCTCAGTAATTCCAGGTCATGTATAGGAGAAACATGGGGTCTTTCGTTGAGTAACAAGAGAAAAAAAACATGATCAATTCCCTGTCCAATAAGACATTATTCCCAGGCACACCTCCAAGTCAACCAAACCCCAACTGGGAAATGCATGTACATGTGTTAAAAGAGTACCATGTTCATTTAAACTTTAGAGTTAATTCTGTATGTATCAGTAATATTTTATTAGTAATTTATTCTCATTGACTTTCGTACATATTACTATAATGTTTTTGAATTGATGGGGTTTAATATTTTTTATTGCAACTGTAACAGAAGAACATCAATCATGCAGCTTATAGTTCACAAGATACAAACCACCCAACATGCTTTGGAATTCTCTAAGTCAGACCTTTAGCATACGTCAGCACTCAAAGGTCGTAATAAATAGAAAAAATCTCGGTTCGGCTCATGTTCACAAAGTCATTTTTTCAAAGTACTGGATCAAAGTAGCTTAAAACAGCCTTCAGAAGGATCGAAAGCGAAAAGATTTATGGGGCTCATGGTGCATCCGTGAGCCCCATTGAGGCAGCCGTGGCCGGGTGGTTAGAGAACTGGGCTTGTGATCAGAAGGTTGCCGATTCCCAGAGCTGACAGGTCACGACTGAAGTGCCCCTGAGCAAGGCACCTAACCTCTAACTGCTCCCCGGGCGCTGTG
>JAYDZF010000006.1:7497966-7516949 GCA_034509105.1 Microcambeva barbata | reverse complement strand
CTGTAGTGTCAAAGCAGTCCTGAAGCACCAGATCAGTTTCTTCAGTCCACACTTTGATGGTTTTACTTACTGGGGGGGCTTGCTTGAGGAGTTGTCTGTATGCTGGATAGAGGAACACGGAGATGTGATCGGACCGTCCGAAGTGCGGCCTAGCTGCAGCCTTGTAGCCACCCCTCACGTTGCTGTAGACTTGGTCGAGAATGTTGTTCTCCCTCGTCGGAAAGCTCACGTGCTGGTGGTATTTGGGGAAGACAGTCCTCAGGTTGCAGTGGTTAAAATCGCCAGCGACAATGAACACGGCGTCCGGGTGTGCGGTCTCTTGCTTGCTGATCTCGTCATGCAGTAGTCCCCGCGCCGTCGCCGAGTTCGCGCGTGGCGGAATGTAAACAGCCAGAATAAACACCGCGCTGAACTCTCTCGGTAGGTAAAAGGGTCTGCACTTCACCATCAGCAGTTCTAGGTCGGCTGAACAGTGTTTTTCGACAGTCTTTATGTCCGAACACAACCTGTTGTTTACAAAGACGCAGACGCCGCCGCCTTTGTTCTTCCCGTTGTCATTTACAATCAAAGTTCCTCTGTATTGATTTTCAGTATATTCTCGTATATGTTTTATCTGACTGTCTCATTGGTGAGTTTTTAATCATGGGGCTACTGCTCGTAGTTTACACTACATGTGCGATCTGCAGTCTTTCTAAACATGCTGCAAACTATCACAGCCTCAGTAACAGTGACCAGCAGCCAGAGAAATTGGATTGCTGAATGGTGTACATTACATGAGCATTTGTGATGAGGAAGCTCCACTTCTGGCTGCCGATAAAGATGGACCTTTGGCTCCCCAGACTAATGAGCAGGTGACACAAAAATCTGGCTTAAATTGTGTGGCATGTTGTAGGCGGAAGAAAAAAAACCTTGCTTTTATTGTTATTCACCCGTACATCTGCTGGCTTATTTTTGGTATCTATGGCAACCAGCTGTTCTGTGAAATGCAGTGCTATCTGAGTGGGGAATCTCTCCCACACTCACACACACCTCTCAACATCTCTACTGCTGCTGGGTTTCAGGCTTTCAGTGATGTTAAATGGTGTGTCTTGGTTTCACAGCAGGATAATGCAATATTCATGTGTGTAAAGGTATTCACTGTTATTTCACCACCATGTCGTCTTATAATCCCCCTCTCTTTAATTTTAATTAAAATCACCAACAATATTTTAAATGTTATTGTGATGTTAAGAGGTGCATCTGTTGCCAAGACCTGGTACATTGCTATAAAGAGGATGGTGACTATATAAAAATTATGTTCGCATTAATTCAAAAGATCTACACATAAAATGCAGAATATAATTTTGCTGCTTGAACTGAACAATTTTGTGTATTTTTACCCTTTAAATATTTTCCTTTGTTCCTGATACTTTATGAAATAACAATGTTGAAAAACAATAAAGACTTCTTAACAAAGTAAGACCAGACAATTATAAACAGGTTCCAAATTGGTCATTTTGCCCCCACCCACTGACACCTTCTGGTTGTCACGCAGACATCAAACATATTTCATTAAAATGTTCTACAATTTCAGCCACCAGAGATACTTTTATGAGAGCATGAAAGACTTCCTCCGAACTTAAAATAAACAAATAGTGATTTAAACTTCCAATATCTATTTGTCAATAGCCAATATTATGCTTATAATGCAGTAAACCCAAACAGCATTTTACTGGCATTTCAATCCATAGTGCGACATTTTTGTATTGCAGTTTTCTAAGGCACAGTACATGTAAAAAGGCACAAATCAACCCAAATCGGTTTTAGGTTTTTCTTATTCATGGCTGTGTAAGGCTACAACCATTAGTAGACTACCTTGCTCTAAAAATAAAAAATAAAAACACTGGAATTTTTCGAAAAGTTTTTTTTTATTTTTTATGGATTTCACATTTCTAATCTGGCAACCCGGGGAACGATAGATGCTAAGAGGGAGACACAGTAAGACTGAAACTTTCTAAAGCATTTCAGCATTTCATCTAAAATAATAAACGGGTAATGCCTTGCTCACACTGCACCATCCAAGCCCCGATTGTCACTCTTTTATTGGTCTATGCTAGTTTTGCCGGCTCTGGAGTAACTTGACATTCACTTGATTCATGCGATAGCATCTCAGCAATTAATCACTTTTACATTATAAGTGTGGATAGTTATCATTTCACAGCAGCACTTGAGTCATTTATGAGCATCTGGAACAGCGTTACTCCAGTGATCTGTACATTTATCCACATGTATGTGCACATCCGTTTCCATATAAACACATCCAATTTCATGCTTTAATATCATATTGATATTAATTCCAATGTGTGCTCCATATAGTCTATGATAACATAGGCATCTATCAAATTTTATATTTGAACATTAATAATATTCTAACAAAGGTTTGTGATCTTAAGGTGGATATTGAGGGTGTGGTGGAAATATTCATAAACAGCTAAAATCTGCCATTTATTTATCACTTTTAATGATTTTTTTCAAGCATCAGACATTTTGTTTTACATTTGTTTTAATGCTTCACTCATCATAATTTTTTTAATTAAATCTTTCTGGACTTAACAGTGAAAATACAACTGGACGTAGACACATTTTGGGTGTGTAATTACCAGAAGCTGAGACAGAATGAAACAGATTATGATTTCCACTTTTAGACTTTTGGTAATTCCACACCCTCTGTTCTGTCTTCTGGTCCATGGTGCAGTGTGACTGGCTTTTTCCCCATCCTGTGTTACTTTCTACCATTAGAATTCTGTTAAGAATAATAAAGTTGAAAATGACTCCAGTTTTTTGTTATTCCTCTGTGCTCTCCTCGAGTGGATCATTAGAATAGGAAGGACGAAGCCGAAAGGAGATCAAACGAATCTCTTCACTCTTTTTCTCCTCTTCCCTCTAATTAGTATCGCCTGTCTTTGTTACTCTGTTCTTTCAGCTCAGTACAATGCGTAACACGTTACACATGCAGGCAGTGGTGAGCTGGAGGTCTGATAAAGGAATATGGGTGAAATGAAGCATGAGAAGTGAGGTAGAAGGACATTATTTAACAGTGAAGAATGACCTTTAGATGAACATTTTGGACAATTACACAGGTGTTGCGCACAGAAACACACTGGATGGGTCAACAATCCACACAAAATCACCTAAAAGGTGATTCAGTACCTCCAATTACTCGGACTGTGGGAAGAAATGTCAAAAAAAAAAATGCAAACTGGGGAGAGAACCCAGGACCTTTTTTTCCCCTGTAATGTGTAAAATGGTTTTTGCTAGCATGTTACCTAACTTTGCACCGTTATACAATAACATTAACAAATCCTAACAGTAAAAAATATTGACCTGACCACATCCAGTTAATAGGATTGATACATATTGGTTGATTAGACATGATTGAGCGAGGGGTCAGAAACATTCAGCTGTACTGGAAGTGAGCAGCAATTTGATTGTGTAGACAAACTTGAAAAGAAAAGCAACACACAATGCGAAACAAAAGCGATGCCACACAATATGGGTGAAACGCTGATTGTAAGGTTTTAGAGGACTCGTCACAAAGAAGTATAACCTGTCAAAAAGACTAAGTTAAAATAAAGTGGAATTGTTGCTGCATTTGTCCCACATTTACTGTGATGATTGATCTGATCTCGGTCTCAATCCAGATTTAGTGAAACAATTGATTTATTGACTTATTTTTAAGCTTCACATTTATGAAATTGGTACCAAATGCTGGATAAAAGGAGAAAATTGTATGTCCATATTAAAGTAAAATCATCCAACTGCTTTTTTACTGAAACTGTATGCACTGTTTATTTTTTTATGACTGCTTACTCTGATAATAAATCAGATATTACATGTATAGAGTAGATTTGACGTGTAAAGACAACCCCGACATCATAATTTAACATTAATATATAGTTGGTTTTGATAAATGAAGTGTTTAAGATTTTTAACATAGCTTTGTCAGGATGCTAAGTAGACTGCAGTAACTTTGAGGATTTGTTTCTGCAAATCCTGATAGAGCTCTGAATGTTTTATTCAGCTTTGATCAGGATTTTAGGATTTTCAGACAAAAGCAATCAGAAAGCCACGCTTGTTATTCCTCTCGCAATAGACCTGCAAACCCAAAGGACCAAATAATTTGTGTGCGAGTTTATTTGAGCATTCACATGTTTATTTATTTACTTTTTTGTATTTCTCTTGCATGTGTGTGTGGGTTTCATGTCTAGATAAACTGGCTGTACATTTATTTTTGCAGCACGATATTTGGAGAAACATTGACACAAATGAAAAGGTTTATGTGCAACAATATTGTGGGTTCCTTTTTATTTGTATTGATGTTTTCACTCTGTGGTTCATTGGTGTCAGACTGTAAACAGAGACCTGAGCTCCTTTGAAGGGAACTAATCTGTTGCTAGCCAGGTCTTATAGAAAAGTAGTGATTTACTGCACAAATTATCTCTAGTAAGGAAGTGATTCAGACGGGAGTTTGCTTAGAGTTGTAAGGCATTTGAATTAACATTGAACATCTGACAGTTTTTATAGATCTGCTACGAAGCTGGGAGAACCTCAACAATTTGTAAAGAGAGAGAAGACCTGCAGTACCAATTGAATTTTAATTGGGCTTCTAGAGCTTTTAGTAATAAATTGCATTCATATTTGCTCTGTCAAAGTGCTTTATGAAAAAAAAAATCACAAAGCTGGGTCAAATCTAATATGCTACCATTTGAGTCTACTGCTGAGAAAAAGAATTGTAGTAATAACAATTTTGTTGCCTTTAATCTCTGCTGCCTGTATGCATGAGTGAATGTAAACACGTTATACGAGGCACCATGGAGACATACATTACTTCCTCAGTATTTAAATTGAGGTTTTTGGATTTTAAAAGCACAGACTCGAATATTAAGCTCAACAACAACTTACGCCTTTTTTAAAATTAGGACTCGTTTATTACAGTGAATCGTACATCACTAAACCTTTTCACAACGTGTGAAACATATTATAGAAGAATATATCCTCATTTTGGTAGATTTAAAATATGTTGTCACGTCACATGGAAAAAAACATTTGAGAAATAAATTATTAGCTAAGGAATAATCTTATTTATATTATAGAAATATAAATATTTAGTTCTTTTTAAATGTCAACATTGGTTCTTGAGTACAGTTGTGAGTGTTTTGGTATAGAGACATAAGAAGCAGTATCTCACGCTAATATTATATGTGAGACAATGCCTATACTATGTGTTGAAAACACCTGTCATTTTAGTTCTACAATGCATCTGGAAAGTATTCACAGTGCTTCACTTTCCCCCATTTTGTAGTCACAGCCTTATTCCAAAATGGGTGATATTAATTTTTTCTACAATAAAAATTTGATTTTAACAGCACTGAGTACAGCTGAGCTTAATTTTGCCCCAACCCCCGGCACATTTTAATAAATAACCGAGTAAAAAACTGGCAAAATTAGTTAAACTGAGTCTTGTTTGAATGTACTAGTGAACTTTTTGCTTATGTTTTAATGGCTCACAGCAAGAAGTAAAGGTGGCAGAAGTACACAAGTTCCATACTAGTAAAATACTAATAATCTGGTATAATATTTAATCAAGTAAAAAGTATGCATAAACATTTTATTCCAGTAGAAGTATAAAAGTACACTGGGTATCTTTTGTAGTTGAGACATGTAATATACATTAAAATTTATTGCAATGAATTTTAAAATCTTAGCTTAGCTTATTCTCAAAATATATTTAAGTTACCTTTAGATTCAGTGCACCATCATTCACTTTTACAATTTTTATTCAGATTTCTTCTAATGCTACTGTGCAGTTTGCAGTTCATAACTAAATAATAATAAATCACCTGACATTTTGAGATGTTGACATATTATATGTTTAACCTACATGGAGATTTGCTTGAAAGAGGCACAGGATGAAGCAATTGAGAGTGAAAAAAAATGTTTTCACATGGCGATACATATTCCTGAACATGATCAGTACACTTTCTGGACCATCTTCTGAATAAAAAGTATAATACACTCATCCAACATTCAGTTTGACATTGGTAATAAATCGGTGACCCAAAAGGTTCACACCATGAAGATGTGCTGCTTAATACTCTTCACCCCAATCCTGATGATGGAAGTTGAATAACTGAGTGAAAGGGAGGAATCTGAGGTTAAAAACTATATGGCTCCAGTACTGGAGTCATCCCGGCTTGTTCAAAGCTCCATATATTGTACATTGCACATTGTTTGGTTCAGATTGCTTTGTCCTAGAGATATTGTTTTAAATTTTCAGGGCCTCTTTTAAGCGAATATCCATGTTGTATGTAGCTAAACTATCAGAAGTGCGAAGATGAAAGAAGACAGTAAGATGGATACCTGAGCAATTTAAACCTAACCTCTTTCTCAGTGCCCAGCTGAAAAAAAAAACGTTTCTGAAAAGCTTCAGTTCATCGAACAAGACAATTATTCTTGGAAGAATTGAAGGTAAAAGAAGAGGACAAGCCTTCTATAAAATCAATGATTTAAAAATAAGGCAATACCCAGGGCTACTGAGTATGGGTAAATGTGTCAACCTGTGAATCAAAATTAAACTTAAAAACAAGTAAAAGTGGCTTTAATAATAAATATAAAAAATTAACATGGGTGGAGAGGAGATTAAAACAAAACTATAATATTATGTTTCATGATAGGAAAGTCAAAAAATCGATTAGTGAATTAACCATGGCTTCAGCACACTCCAGACCCATTTAATGTCTGATCTTAATTAGAACACACCTGACAGCCAAGTACAAATGAACACACAGCAAATCGGTAATAGTGATGCTGCAGATCACTCTTCAATAAAAAAAAGCAATAAAAGCAGTAAAAATGCATGCTCAGCTCTCCTCTGAAACCATGGCACATTTGATTTACGATCTGCACGCACGCACACACATGCACAGCTTTAATTTAAGCCACTACATTTTCTCCTGAATAGAGGCCTTTCACTTGGGGACTCACACATCAACAATTACATTCTTAATGATATGTACCTGTTAGCCAAAGGGGTAACTGAGAAGGGACTAGTTTGATTTGATTAGGCAAAGCTGGGAGGCATTTCAGTTCCTTTTGTCTACATGGCTCCAAAAAGAAACATAAAACAGCACTTCAGACTATGCAACTAAGCCATCGATAGATCCTGGCTCTGGTGTTCAATGTTTGAGTACATCACCACCTGAGCAGCTTTGTCCCTCAATAATAAATAGAAAATGTTTCAGCTATACATGCTCATCATTTATGGCTGTTGTTTGTTAATTTTCTGCTTGTCCTGTTTTAGCCTGCTTTCATGTATTTTTGGCACTCCCTCCTAAAAATGATTTCATCAGTAAAAGAGAAAGAAAAATCCAACCTGTAAATAATGCAAGCGCTGTTCCGACATGTATCACAGTTGGCTGTGTCCTGTCCGGTCCGATAGGAGAGGCTGGTGGAGATAAAGAGAGAGGATGGGTCATTAGGGAGTTCTCTTAGTCAGTCGGTCCCCCCAAACCTGCATGTGTTATCTGTTTTTCCTTTTCTTATTAACAGCTCAAGGTTACAGCGTGTGCACACACTTTAGCATTCCATACACACCTTCCTCTTGCAAATGCTCTATAGGACAAAGTATATTCTAATTATGAAGGCACTATAGTAATAATAAAAATTTATTTATTCAATCCTTTATAAAATCATCTTTGCTAGAACCTAGGCTTGGGTCATCTTGGTTGTGTCTTCATTTTTCTCCATAGATGTTGTAAGGTTGGGGCTGAGCCTTAAGTCAATGAAGTGTTGGTGACATGACTTGTGCCATTGTCATAGACACCAACCAGGCATCACGTTATGACCACTGACAGATGAAGTAAATAACACTGATTATCTATTCATCACAGCACCTGCTAGTGGGTGGGATGTATTATATAGCAAGTGAAACTTTTATCCTCAAAGTTGACGTTAGAAGCAGGATTGAGTTTGACTAGAGCAAAATTGTAAAAATACCAAATAGTGGTCAGTATCTGTAAAAAGTGGATCAAGAAAGAAACAATTGGTGACGTTGGGTCATGTCACCAAGGCTCTTTGATTTATGTGGGGAGGGAAGGCTGGCCTGTAGTCTGATCCAACTGATGAACTGCTGTAGCTCAGATTGCTGTGATGATAGAATGGCGTCAGAATACACTGGCCGCCTTGTTTGGCACAGACCATTTAATTTGGAAGGTGGTCGTATTGTTAGATCTGATTGGTGTAAAAAGGTGATCAATAGCCACAGTCTTCTTTATATTGAGAATTTAGACCATTGGGGTTTATATCATTGACCAGATTTATTTCTTGCCACAATGAGCACATATATCTTTTTACAGTTCTTGTTTTTTGTTGTTTGTGTCTCATCAAGTACAGTTTGATCCATTCTGGGTTCGACCTCTCACTGACTTGCTTACATCCCCATAGCTTATTCATATAGCTGTCTGTCTGAATATCATTACAGCTGCTGGTTTAATTTTCCTTAAGTAGCTCTTCATCAAGCAATTTGAGCCACATTGAGCTAAGAGGTTTGATATCCTTCTCATAAAAGTTCTACGTAAATGTTCTCATCATGGTACCTACACAAAATGTCCACAGCTTATTGCATTAAAATTTATTGGGGACCAGCAGTCACTTATCAAGTAAGGTGACAGCTCACTGACCTTACTGATTGATTACCATTTGAGATTAAAATGGTTGTGCATCTATTAAGTTTGTTTATGACGTTTATGAGGCACTTTTATTCAAAATGACTAATACAACACAATCAATTAAGGGCTAAGGGGCCCTGACAGTAGCAAAAGATCACTAGACCAGACCAGTGAGCCATCCTCACTAGCCTCGACTCATTAACCCAACTCAATAGTGCATCATTACAAAGAAAAAGGACGGTGTGTGCGCATGGTGTGTGCATGTGTTTGTGTCCGTCTGTCTGTGTGTGTGTTTGTGTCCGTGTGTATGTTTGTGTCCGTGTGTGACATTTCTCTGCACTTCTCAAGCTAACCAATTAAAGTTTAATTATTGCTGCAGTATCAATAATTGTCTATTATCTTTTTATTGTAATTTGATGCGGTTTTGTCTTCTATTGCTACAGTTTTCCTTCATCTAATTACCTGTAACATTATATTGCTAAAATTTGAAAGTACTTCAAACTTCAAAACAGCTCCAAGGGACATTCCTGACACAAAAGTAGGTTATATGGTTGTGGAAATATAAAGACAATATAATACAGGATGCACAACATCCATTTTTCATGTCCATTCTTCATGCCGTGGGCATTCATGTCATTTTTCATATCAGCACCCAGGAAGTACAATGTGCAGTTATCTTTGTGGTTCATTGTTTTTAATGGCTACAGTGCTGGTTCAGATGTTGTTTCAGAACGCTGGCTAACTTCATTACTGAAATGGAAAAGGTTTGACAGTAACTTATGTCATCCGAAATGTAGCTCAATTAATTCATAACATTAACACTGCTATTTTAATTCCCCCCCCCCTCCAACTTATTGGGCATGTTTTGTTTGTGTTTGGCTAGATCCAGTCAGAAAGCTTTTTCTCAGATGCTGCACCTTGCATGCTCACTTCAGTTTGTGATTTTTGTGCTGTTCTGATCCTGCAAGCAGTCCACAAGTTTGTTCACATTTAATTACTAGCAGTATTGAGTGCAGTGCCAGCAGATTTATGGTGACCTCTTGACCTCTAAACATCCTGTTTAACAGCTTGACCTTGGGCATACTCCCTCTTGCTGACATAATTGATTTCTTTTTCTGGCAAGGCAGAGCTTGCCTCTATCTTATCTATGCGCTCCTGTCACTTACCTTGCCTAAATCAGCCTTTCTAAGTGACAGTACCATCTGACTCATTTTAGCTGACAAATCTTGGCTGTCAGATAGAAGCCAATTTGGCCATTAACGACTTTAACCCACTTGTATCTTCCCGCAGTGCCCTGCCAAAGCTGGATTGGTCCAGACTGCACAGCTTATCTATAAATGCACTGGGACAGAGGTTACTTTTTGGCACTTGACCATGAGCGACATGGTGGTGTTGCATAGGGTTTTCTGAGACAGGTTTTTACTAGCTAATAAGGACATCAATGTACAGCTGGGCCAAGACAGCCCAGGAGAGTGCAGTAGTGCCAGTCTGGCGTGTGCTGGCTTGATGAATAAGAATGCACTCCAGGGATTGCTCATCTCATTAAATAATTTCAAGTTAATTGGCCTTGTTCTGTTGATATCATGACTGTCATGCCTCGGATGACCAGTGTGGCACTTCTTACATTAAAACCATTGTTGAGTTTTGACCAAAGAACTTTTTTTAAATAATAATTATTTATTAATATAATAATAATAATTATTATTAGTTACACTCATTTCATCTCATGATTTCTGGTGAAGTCAGAAGGTTTCTTTTGTTGATGTTTGATGTTGTATTTGGCCCAGTGTCATGCTGAAATTTGACAAGCTTTAGCTTTTTAGCAGAGGCTTTGAAGTTGTCCACCAACATTTACCTGTACGTAGTTCACATGCTTTAATGTGGATAGGGTGTTCTTTTAGTGATTTGGTGCTGGTGGTGTTGTTTTCTAACCAAATTTAACTTCATGGCTAAAAGGTTCCAAAAATTTGTTCTCAATCGTCCGTAGGACATTTACACAACCAGCACTTTCCTACAGCTTCTCTAATGTTAGTGTAAGCCCCTCAACAGTCTCCCGGACCAGATTTTTGTTTTTACATCCCATTACACTTATTTTATTAGTAGTAGTATTATTTATTTATTCATGATTTAGTTCTCATTTTTCAGTAAGACATTTATGTGTGGTTTTTATTAATCCAAAGAACAAAGAAATAAATTAACTTGTTGTAAATTGGTGTGCGTGATAGCATTCAGCACTACTACTACCACCATTTGATTCAGCCATTATTTTCTGTGTTTATTTATTATACAGAGTACACGAAACCTCCTCCTTCATTATTTAGCATATTGACCTTGGAATGAGACAAATGCTCCACGATTGCTCAGGCATTAAATTTCAGGCTAAAAAAATCAATTTCAGTTGGAACAAACTTGACCTTATCTTTAAAGGTTCTGGGTCTGTTCGGCAGTTATGCAGGCTTCCTGTAGCTTGAAAATCGGTGAGGAAATTAGCTCTCTGTAGCGCCAGTCTACGTTTACTAAGTGCAAGTCATTAGTCTGATGGATCAGTGGAGGTCAGTTCGGCCCGTTTAGGAGCGCTGTAGTTTTGCACGGTAATTAGTGCAGTGTTTCATCACAGTCTTGGCCTGCTGCCAAAGTAACAGTCTACCCCTTTAATACCAGCAGCTTATATCTGCCAAGAGTCCGACTGGTGCTACCTCACTTTACTCTCATCCAACCTCTCACGCTTCCAAATGATAGATGCTATCTTTTAATAGTCCGTCTCTCGTTTAAAGTGTGAGCAAGCAGTCCTTACAAAAAGCTCATTTCTCTCTACACGTACTGCAGGCTTTAGTTGATCGCTGCCATGTCGTACTTGGCTGCATGCTAAATGTGCCTCGGCATATTTTAGGTCTGTCACCAAGGACAAATCAGGATTTTACTCACCACTTGCTTAATCTTCTGATTGTCGCGATAAGCAGATTAGGCCATTATACATGCGTGATTTCAAGTAAAGATTGTTGAGGCAGACGGAGAATAATTTATTTTTCCATAGTTCACATCAACATGAGCAAGAGACCGATTAATATTCCACCAGCAATCATTAAAATTGCCTAATTTGGTTAATTGCCAAGGTTAATTGCAATGACATTTTATTTCTTTAATGAAGAATGAGAGCTTGCATTCTCTATCCATAGAATCTCATAGTCAACATTGTAACAGTGACAGTACTATAGATAACTTTCGTTAATTTACTAAAATATTTTGATCTTGATGGGAAGGTAATGCCTACAAGCTTGTAAAATAGATTTGTTACTTCTTCTCACTCGTCTGGGCAGTTACATATATTTAGAGGAATTATGTATTGATGTATGAATAATGTGTATATAGTTACCTTATAAAGTTTGTTATAACTCTTAGGAAGTAAACAGCCCAAAGCTCTGTAGTAAATGCAGGTCTTACCAGTACTTGGCTCTAGTTTCAATTGAATTACATCTTAATTAATAGAACTTTTACTTGAATGCAATATTTTAGTATTCTTTTCACCGCTGGTCCTGTATAACCTCTTCTAAATCTGTGTAAGAACAAACATTCCAGTGCAACATTGTAGTGTCCCATCTTGGCAACTGTAATCATGGACTCACAGCTTATGTCATTGCTATATCATTAAATGTATTTTAATTTCTTACCCTTCTCTAAGTGCTTCTCCTTTCTCCAGTTCCTGAATGACTCCCAGCAGGACTTTAATGGTTTCCTGGCTAGAGCTGATCATACTTTCCATAGCCTGCAGCTGTGCTTTTACCTCCTTATCTGGGTTGACTGGTACGATCTGCTTGCAGGCCTTGGTATCCGCCTGCACACCTGATATTGTCCCACCCTCACACGTGGGAGCCGACATGCCCGTGGGTGCTGTTGTAACAGATGTGGCCTCCTCCATGGCTCGTATAGGCCTGGCGGAGAGCATTCCGGCATGGCATTGCACTTGTGTGGTGCAACCAGTTCTTGGCAGAGTCTGTGACTGCAGGCCATTGATCTGTAGGGTCTTTTTACGCTTGCTTCGTGCAGACGGACTCTCTAGACACTCTACCTGGGTTAGTGAGTTCCAAGCAATAGGACCTGTCACCTTTGAATTAGAGTTTGGCAGCGTACTGCCATCTTTTTCTTCAGAATTTAACAGCTGCCACTTTCCTGAGCGGTCTAAAGATTCTGAGTCTCTCTGGAAGCTTTTTCGATGTTTGCTTTTTACAGAGCAGACCTTGTATTCCGATTGGTCCTTTGATTGACAGGAAAGTATTATCCTTTCTGCACATTCTGTGGCGTGAGGATGATGCTCTATAGTAGCTATGCATTCGTTAGTGTGCATCAATGCTTTGGTCTTTTGCACATTAGGAGATGAAACTTCTTCCCTGCTTCCCTCCCCTGCCTTGGCCCTTTTAACATCAATAACGTATCCATTATCCTGGTCTTTACAAGTTTCTACGGTGGCTGCATGTTTTATGCTTTGACTCTTTTTTCTCTCCAAAGGGAAGGTTTGGTAGCGCTTCTTCAGGTCTGGAGAGGTTTGTACCCCAGTGCTTTTGGTCACATTGGGGATAGATCTTCTTGCTGGAACAGTCATGTACTTCCTGTAAGCCACTTTGTATGGGGCAGGTTTTGTCTCTCGTGCTGCAGCAGCCTGCTCACTTTGAGCCTCGCAGATGTCCTTAAAGCGCACCTGCAAGGCTTTGTTGCGCTTGCGGACCTGCCGGCTCCCATTCGATGACTCTTTCACCTCCAGTGCCATAGATGGCGCTGCCTCGGAGTCCGATTCAGAGTTGGTGAGCATGCATTTACCAATCTCCTTGCTCACCATGGTTCCTGCCAACAGAAAGGACAGAGCACAAATTATATCTGGAGATGGAGATTCTGAAATTTGGCTCAAAGCTTCTGAAAAATGAGTGTTCTTAGCTTGTTATTTATTTACTTTATTTATTTATTTAGTTTCATTACTTTATTACACCTAGTAAATTTGCTTTCTTTTGTTAAGCCTACATAGATATGTTAGCCTGCATTATATGTTCAATTTCTTTGGACACCTGATCATGAGCTTGAAGATCTCTTTTTATAAACAATCTTATTAAAATATAATGCCAACTATCTTTCAGCTATTCTCAGTTGTTAATTTATGCCCATCTAGTCAAAAAAGGATTTGTATTGCCGTACAATGATTTTGAAGAAAGGTCCTAGTTCACTCCAAACATGCTCATTGTGTATAATGCCACTATGGTTTCTTTAAACCAGGGCTGGAACATAAATGGGCCTTCTTGAAACTATTGGTGCTGTGTTTGCTGAACTGTGGCAGTTTTTAACAATTGTTTTGGTTAAAAGATCATGCCAATGCTTTTGTTTACTTACTAAATGAGTGAAATCTTCTTCCCAAACAGTTTTCCCAGAGCTAATTTGAGCAATTAAATATTGGTTAAATATCCTCGTTTGACCACCTGGGTCTTCAATCCCCTCCTTTCTGCTTTAGGGGTAACTTAAATACTACACTAATGCTTTAATTAAATATGTGATATTGTGCTTCCTCTTTACTCCTTTCCCTGATTCAAGAGATTGAGAATGACAGCCTCTGACACATGTGCAGTAGCCAACAGTGTCTTTTTACCTGCAAGTTCATATACAGATCAGCTTTGTGTGACTAGAGAGAAGTACCCTGGTCATCGATACTTCTTTTCAATCAGCCAAAATATGTCACAAATACCTCCAGTCTTTATACATATACAAATCCAGCTCAATCAGCTATTTTTTACTTAGCAAAATCACACCAGGGTATCAGTAACTTAAGTGATTATTTCTCTTAGCTTAGTCCATTT
The DNA here is from genome assembly GCA_034509105.1 of Microcambeva barbata. Classification (NCBI taxonomy): domain Eukaryota; kingdom Metazoa; phylum Chordata; class Actinopteri; order Siluriformes; family Trichomycteridae; genus Microcambeva; species Microcambeva barbata. Next base: position 7,502,410 of record JAYDZF010000006.1, on the reverse strand, counting down.
TGTACATGGAAATGTCAGGCAATAAGACACATTAAAAAAAAAAAACATTAAGTGGAAAATCCCTTCAGTTTGAAACACTTAATTGTGTTGGGTCTAGCTTTCAGAGAAGTGACTATTGCTTTTGAAGGAACCTAAGCCATGTGTTGTAAAGACTCATAGTGAAGGATTTGAGTCTAATTAGTTTGCTAAATAAGTGGTCTTTAGTGTCCTCAGCCTGCATGTTTTATTATATCGGACTCTTCCACTGAGACCATTAATCATTATACCCCAACAAGCCAGACTTGACTGTGTACTTAGCACAGACTAAGGTGACAGATAACATACCTGAACTAAGCTTGCCAAAGTGCCCCTGGTAAATCAATATAAAATTCCATGCCTTTACCAACATTTACAACTTTTTTGTGGTCCAGCCAAGAGGGAGGCTTTAAAGAGTCATTGTTGCTCACGGATCAAACCCAGTCAGCACATTCATCTTGGTGACAGTATATGTCTAAGATCAGCACAAGTAATTCATCCATACCACATATATTTTGACACAACCTAAATAGATTAGTTGTTAACGTGTTCTTCTCATGACTGGGTTTTTGGAAAAAGGATTGAGTTCAAGTTCTTTTAAATTGTTACAGCATTAACGATTAGTCCTACATTCAAATAAATCAACAAACATATTGAATTCAGAAAAATCTCTTTGCTAAGAGCAAGCCAGGACTGTGATGATCTTTACCAATTGGCTCAGGAACACTTAAGAAAATATTATATTTAATGAATGAATTTATTCATTTATCAATTAAATTTTAAAGAAACTTGTAGGCAAACCAGAACCACTTGACAGTGTGGAAATATTTTTTAATGTGCTTCCAGCATTAAAGTACAAGTACGTAAAGAAATCAGACTTCTTCTCGACAGTTACCTACAATGGTGTCAGTCAGGTTTGTGATGTATGGACAATTGCTGCTTATGCCAGTTCTCAAGCTTCGAAGCATTCATCAGTAAAGGTGGAAATTATCTAAATTTCATTATTTTCATATGAAAAAGGGATCATTTCCACAAATTTGTTGCTGACCTTTACTTTTTTCCTCAACCTGCAACTTCCAAAACTGTCCAGTAGAGGCACTTAATTTCATTGGAATGCCTAACTGAATGGTTTTAGAATATCCAACAGATATTTTTGAATGAACTTGTGCATGTCAATGAATTTTTTTAGATTAGCTGTGCTATTTCCTGTAAATTATGTTGACCAGTTTAAACCAGGCATTATCTACTGGCATTCACTAAACGATTGCAACCACTTCAGTTCCACCCATACCATGGATTCAAGGGTAACCCACTAGCTAAGTCTGCAAGGGTTTCATCCAGCTCCTCTGTTATCTCCTTACAAACAAAATACATACAGGTGTCAGGTGAATCACAATACTAAATTGTCCATGAATGTGTCAACTGATAAACCTTATAAAACGAGTTACTACTGTGTCTGTCATGAATGTAGTTAACTGTGTAAAAGCATGACATTGAAGTCCTAATATTAACCAACACCTACAGATTAAAAATGTAAGATTTTTTTTTAATCTCAGCTGTTGGTAAATTATTATACAACCTTTACAGTTCTATTCCACTCTAGCTTCATTTGTTGCTGTACTACAATGAGCTTTTCAAAAAAACAAACAAAAAAGTAAAACAAACCTCTTGTTACCTTGCACTTAAGGGAACTAAGCAATTGATGTTCAACTCTGCTGTGGTTCAGCAGCTGATTGAATCGCTCTGATGATTAATGTCTTAGAAGCTCATTTTACTACTCTCGCCTCATTTATAGCCTGTCTCTATGCAGTGTAGTTCACAGTGCCTGACTTTAGATGTCCATAGATCATCGCTGGCGTCAGGTCCTTGGAGTGGACTCCAGAATGCCCCTTGGCAAGAAGTGTATCTTATATTAGATTAGCATTAAAGGCAGCCAGAGCTTCAAATAGGGAATTACAGCATGCTAGAACAGCTTTACCTCTACTTCAGGCAAGCTTGGGAAAGAAAAAAACCCCCAAATCTTAAGAATTACCTAGAATTGATGTAATAAGTCTGGCTCTAACAAATGTCTAAAAGTAGACATTCCACTCTAAAATCACGGATGACTGGCTTTGTGTCTCGAACCAAGAGATCAATGATTGTGCAAAACTGATGTTACACAAGAAGGAATTATGTTCCAATTTACACTTCCCACGAAAAGTTAGGGATATTTGGCTTTAGATGTAAATGTCAGGATGAACCTAAAATTCACTCTAACTTTACAGATGATGGGATCTTCTGTCCAACTGTTTTATGTTTCAGTACCTTCTGCACAACTATCTCACTGTAAGAGAATTGGATGAAATGGTCGCACTTTGGGGTTATTAGGTCTCCCAAACAACTACCAGACACTATCTACATGCCAACAAGCTGTTTGGGAGGCAAGTGTGTGTGCGTGCGTGTGTGTGTGTGTGTGTTTTACATTCCACTTTGACTGGCTCTATTAGAAACAAGTGCTTGCAAAAACTCAAGCCAGCATTAGGGAAATACATAAATTCTCTTGGCTACAATCTGATTGCTTAAGGTTGCCTGATTAAGAGGTTAAAAACATGCATAGAAGTCATATTAGGTGCTTTTTATGATTGAATGATTGCTTAATCATTTACTTTATTTACTCTGGAAGCTCACCATCTAGGGACCCTTAATAGTTGTAGAAATAGTTTTTGTCATTCATTCATGTCAATCAAAACAAAAGGTGTGAGTAGGGTAAATGTAGCTGATTTAAGGTAAACATATGACACAAAATTTGTAAATTATATTGGGTCCTTGAGCAACACCCTTAATACTCATTGCTTAGATTTTGATTTTTAGATTTAGTATACTTTCTTAATCACTTTGCAGTGAAATTAGTTTTCCGCATTTTAACCCAATCCGTGCAGTGAAACACACATATACACACTAGTGAACACTAGGGGGCAGTGAGTACAGGAGCCCGGAGTGGTGGGCAGCCCTAGCCACAGCGCCCGGGGGAGCAGTTAGAGGTTAGGCGCCTTGCTCAAGGGCACTCAGTTATGACCTGTCAGCAGTTAGAGGTTAGGCACCTTGCTCAAGGGCACTGACCTGTCAGCTCTGGGAATCGAACCGGATCTTATCACAAGCCCAGTTCTCTAACCACCAGGCCACGGCTGCCTAGACTGTACTGTACATAAGTTATTACACTAAATTAAATATTTTCACAATCTGTGATGAGGGAGTACCCACCAGTTGGGAACCACTGTTTTAGTGGAGGTCATGTCTTGGCTGATCAGCCTGTTTGGGCTCATCTGTGTATTTATTTATAGAATTGATAAAGTAGTGTGAAAATTGACTCAATCTGGAATTTCAATACATACTCAGTACTACACATTAGCTGTGGTTTTCTATTCTATGTGTACTTGGTTACTTTATTGAGATTATTCTACCGTAAAGATTTATTATATATAGAGTATGCTATGCATTATTGTCACTTCTACTGTAGACTGGGGAATATGGAGCCCTCAGACTGCTTAGTGACATCATGTCACATCTGCTGTGTAATAGGAAAGACCCCTGTCCCAGATTTTTCTGTTTTATCCTAAGCCTAATATTTCTGAGCAGATTGTGCTGGTACTCAGTCTTTCAAAATGAACGTTGTGTGTGTGCGTGCGTGCGTGTGTGTGCGCGTGTGTGTGCGCGCACTGTGGCTCTGCACTCCCTTTTTGAGTACATTGCAATTGCATTAAGGTGGTTCTGCACTTGGCTGGGATTAGTTCCAGACTTCTTTATGTGGCTATAATGCAAAGACTCACGTTTTGCAAATGACAGAAGATGGGAGTCTATGGCTAATTGGTAGCATTAGTGAAGCATCAGTTAATCGCTAAGTCCATCCTCATACATGACATTAGTAGACATTTCAGAAAAGGTATTTTACAATAAGCAATAAATAAATACATAAAATCTGAAATGTTTAGTACCTAAAACTATTGTTTAGGTTTTGCATCACAGGTCACAAAAGGAATATCTGGACTGTCAAAGGAAGTGATGACAGAGAAAAACTTCAGGAACCTCCCCAAAATACGGGAAACCTTTTTTCACATGCATCAGTGATCCTTGGCTGCCCATGGCCCTGTCACTGGTTTAAAATTGTTCATTCCTCTGACCGCTTTTGATAGAAACTGAGCACTGCAGACCAAGAACACTCCATAATAGCTGGTTATTTGAACATGTTTGGACCCAGCTATCAATGGTGGTGATAGCTGTCACAATTTGGCCATTTTCAAACACCCAATGTCCTTAACTTTTCCCAGTTTTCCGGCTACTAACATCCACTCAGGATGAAATATTGATTTGCTGCCTAATAAATCACACCCACTAACATTTGAGTAATGAAAATAAATAAATAAATAAATTAAAAAAAAAAAATATATATATA
>JAYDZF010000006.1:7469312-7494008 GCA_034509105.1 Microcambeva barbata | reverse complement strand
TATATATTTATTTATTTATTTTTTTTCATTACTCAAATGTTAGTGGGTGTGATTTATTAGGCAGCAAATCAATATTTCAGAAACAAATAAAAGTCAAACTTATATATATAAGTTTGACTTTTATTTGTTTCTGTCATGCTATTTTTGCATGAGGCACTGGACAGTTATTTACTTGAATCCAGAATAATTTTGAACCTGTTCCACAATGATACTAAGTCTAAAATAAGCTTATTTTTATCTGTGTTCAGTTGATAATATTTGCAGAGTTAACTTTTAGCTCCTTATAGTGAATTATTTAGGCTCCACTTAATTGTTATCAATTCCACTACTTGTTATGTAAGCTCTGAATTTTGTATTATGGTCATTTTAATACTTTCATTCATTTTATTTGTTTTAGAAATAGTACATGGTAGAATAACATCATTTTAAATACATTTCAGTTTTGAATCCTGGTTGTGAAATGTTGGTTCTTTTTTCAAAGATGTCAACCCTCTCAGTTCCAGGTGAATTCCTTCTGCCCTAGTGTGTTTATAAAAACACTGGGTCATGGTTTTGTTTGATTCCAAAACTATGCACAATAACATATACTGAGAATAATAAATGAAGAGAGATGTTACAGACCTGGAGGTTTTTTTTAGTTGAGTTGAGTTTTCTTAGATACTGTCAATTGTCTGACTAGACATGTTTTTATTTGATTAGTCATATTATGGCTCAAAAAAAATGTGGGCCAATCCATAGTCTAGACTTTAATGTACTGTACTAATAATCAGAAGACTGACATAAATGTAATCAATTGTTAACTTGTAAAAGACAACCAAAAAAAGCAGTGCAAATATGTTGGGGAAATATAGTTTGACATACACCCAATAGTAGAGCATATTATTAAGTATTATATTTTTTATTGCACTTATTATATCACACTTTTTATATTTTTTTATTATGTTATAAGTTCACATTTATCAAGTAAGTAAACAATTAATAAAATTAATATTTCAGCAGGGTTATTTTCTAATTGGTTTGAAAAACAACATTTTTTTTTAGATTTTATTTCAGGCTATTTCAGGGTTCTTTCTGTGAGGAGTTTGCATGTTCTCCTCCTGTGGGGGTTTGCTCCGGGTGCACTGGTTTATTCCCACAGTCAATGTGTTCAATGTAACATGAGTACAGAAGAAACTTGTGTAACAAGTAACGTTTCCTGTCATGGATGTAACCAAACTATGAAATATGCAGTTAAAATCCTAATAAACAAACAATACATTTTCATTATAAATGCAATGAACAAGTGGTTTTATATTAATTAAGCTTTATTGGTAATGTGTATAGTGTAATTCACAGATGAATATAATAAAGACACATCCTGTCATTGGGCAGAGCACATAAAATACAATTGTAAATGTAAGGGATAGTTGTGTACTGGATTAGTCAGTAGGGGTTTGATTGGCAGTTTTCTTCTCCTCACGCTTCCTAATTAAGGGGAGCAGGAGTTTAATTAGTGATGGGAAAAGGTTCAGTAACTCACAGCATCACTTTCTTTCTGTCTTGCTGTATCACATTCTTAATCTATATCAGCTTTCATCTCTCACTCTCACCCACCTCTACATGCCCCAATCATTCTTTGTCAATGTCTTTTTTTGGTTTTGCTGTCTGCCCAAGTCTGTGTCCATCTCTTTGCCCTTCTTACTTTTTGTCCACACTAAGGCTGAATTCACATACATTTTCAGCATTTCTGGGGGGAAAATGTTCGGCATCTTATCTGATGCCAAAGAGAGCAATGTTACAAGGAAGTACATGTTCTGTTCAATGTATGTTCAGAACTGTAACACTTGACCTGTTTATTTAGATTCACAGTGTATTGAGAGTGATTTTAAAAGAAGTTACAGACACAGTTAAAATATTTCCAGCAAGCAATGGCCTTCAATGTAAAGTATGACGCCAGTCCATTATGGGACCTCAATCATGTCTGTATGTATTGACTGGCCGTTAGCACTTCTGATGATTTAAGTCCTGAATCACAGTGGTAATCGTCTAGCTTAATTTACTGCAGCACCACCTAAGAGCGCAGTCCTATCTTTACACTTATATATTTAGATTTAGATGGTGGTGTGACCCATTATTCAAATGTTTCTCTATAGTACTCCTATGTGTGCTTTCCATTTCGGTCTACACTGTATGTTACTTTATGCTATTTATAATTATTAATAATCAATATTTTTGTTTTGTAAATAGTGATAGACAGAATTCACTTTTTTGCAGTGCTAGAATAATTAAACATTTGCAGTGGTTGAAAATTCATCTCTAGCTGTGAAATCCTTTTAGCTGCTCCTGTTAGGTGTCGCTGCAGAGGATTGTGATCGGTTTGCCATGTTTTTTTTTTTTTTTTTCTCTTTGTTGATTCTTAATGCTGGGTGCTCTTCCTAACACAACCTTTCCTGTTCATCCATGCACTACAATGCTCAGTTTTTTAATCTTTGTGTCTAGGGCAGTCCCTACCTGACCAGTGGCAATGCCTAGTTTTGAACAGGGGAGTTCAGGCTTCCGGTTGCTGGCGTACTGGCAAAAGATCCCGCTGCTCTGTCTGGGTGCATATGTGTGAAATAATGTGTACAATTTAACATATTATTGTGCTGTTGTGAAGGATGTGTCACTTGCTTGGTAACCCCCATTGTCTTTGTATGACACTGTCAGTGTTCAGACTTCTCAAAAATACAATGCCTCTGTTCTGATAATGAGAGAAAAAGGAAGATGGGCAGAGATAATGATGGTGATATAGGTGCAAAGATAATGAGCTATGCTGTACCAGAACCCAGGGTAAGAAGACGTGTAGATACACGTGTACTGGGGTAAATGGTCAGAGCTGGCATGCTTTAGTAAGAAAGCACCGAAGGGCCAGCTCATGAAGACATTATTTTTTTTAAAGCACTTCACTCCTCTTTTAGAATATGCTTTACACACATTAATGAAACCAAGTGGAATCTGTGGGATCTCCTCTAAATCTGACATGTATCCTGGTGTGATAAGGGCAGGTGATTATACCTGGTGGCCTTGGATTAATCTGTCGCTTAGCAGAACTAGAGGTGGCCTGACATCGATTGAAAGTCTGGATTCGATTTACCGCCCTGAGTCTGATTAAGTCTAGATTACTTATAATGCTGCACAGTGAATCATATTTGAGTTGCGCTGTTGAAAGGCTTGCTTAACAAAACTTGATCTTACCCGAGATGTTTTAATTCAAGCTTCTAAATCCGGTTGCATAGCTGTGATAACACTAGGTGTTGCTCTGATATGAACTGGGTTTCAGTAAAGGCTTAGCTGTTAATATTTCTTTGATGGATCTAGGGCTAAATGCATGCTCGCTCATACATTTTTGCCTTGCATCTAGTGATTATTGAAAGTGTTGGACCAGCTTTAATAGTAATGAATAAATCAGTGTATTATACAACTTTAGTCATTTGAGCAGAAACAAGTTAAATAAGACATTGTTGACATGTAACTATAAGCTTTAGTTTGGGAGAAAAGCACAATAAATCAGCTTCATGTCAGCCTTTATTGTCTGGTGGCCCAGTGACACACAGTATCACTGTTGTCTCACAGCCAAAAGGTCCTAGGTGCAATCTCCAGGTTTCCTCTCAAAGTCCAAAAACATGTGGTCAGGTTAACTGGAGATACTGAATTGATGTATTGATAGCTAACCACTGGGATGCATGGGAAGAGTCAAAAGAAGAAAGATTTCAACCAGTTATGTCACCTGTAGTCCTTACAAAAATGAATTATTAAAGACCAGGGATCTCTGTTAGTGGGTGAGACATATTAGGCAGCAATTGAACAAATTGTGAAAAAATAGGGAATTGTAAGAATTTGTAAAAAGCGCTATACAAATAAATTGACTTGACCATGTTTATTGATCCAGAGGGAAATTTTGAAATTGTGTTGGCTAGATGACTAGGTCAGAGAATCTGCCAAGCTGCAGCTCCTGTGGTGTGTTCTTCAGTGGTCAATATCGACTAAATGTTCTTCAAGGAAGGAACAGTGTTCATGGGTTTGGGGTGTGAAGACTGTGTGGCTCAAACAAACAGATGAGCTACTGTAACCCTCTAAGGAAGTTATTGCTGGTCCTGATGGAAAGGTGTCAGAATACACAGTTACAGTTTTGGCTGCAAAAGTGGGACCAACACAATAGTATGAAGGTGGTCATAATGTTATCCCTGGTGTACATCCTCCATGTGATTTATCTATGTAACAGTGTAAAGAGGATAGACAGATCTTTCCTGGTACAGCATGTTTCTCTCAGTAAATGTCGTTATTACCTCGGCTGCATTGAGGTTTGATTGTACCGGTTGTACTGATGCATTGCAGTTTTCTCAGCATGGCAGAAATCCATTCAAACACAGTTCACACACCTTCACAGCAATGCTGTTTTCCTCTTCACGGTCACCAAGAAAGCTGCAGCACAGTTTTGTTTTTCCCCTTTGAGGTGTAAACCGTGTGCTTTTAGCAGCTGTATACAGAATGTAAGAAAGGATTGTTTCACGTTAATGTTTGCTAATTCATTTTTTCATTGCCATTTTTGCTTTCTGGTGTATCCAACACTGCTAATGATATACGGCCACTTCAAACACAATTGTGGCTTTAGGAGAGTAATAATAATAATTAGAAGAGGAAGAAGTTTATATTAATTATAAAATGATGTCAAATTCATTTTATGTGCAACACTTGAACGGCCCACAAGTAAAAATAGGTGGTTTCAGACAAAAGGTGCTATCTTCTGACCTGCATCAGATCCAGATGTAAATACCTAGAAATAAAAGCTGAAATGTTGATATTTTATCTCATTTGCATCTAACTTAAGTTAATTAATGTTAAACCCAAATATTTTAAGTTAAGCAGAAATAAAATGATCGACCTCACTGTTCCAATACTTTTGGAGGAGTGTGTGTGTACTATTTCTTTCTCTCTAACTCAGCTTATCAAATAATGCAGAGTGATTTGGTGTCAGGTGTGTTTATCTATTTAGCATGACATGTACTCAGATCTCTCTCACTTTAAAATGTCGGGGTGCTGGGAGAGAAAACGGGTCTTAATAAATAAACCCATCACCACATGAAAGCAAACATCTGGCTGGGGTGGACACATCGGCAGTGGGTGATGCCTGAGTGTGTGTTTATGTCAGCCCGCTGTTTGTGTGCGTGTATGCGTGGGCGAGCAAGCAAGTCCTCAGCGTGGGAGATAGAGTGGTTTCCTGCTCTTTTTCATAGCGATTATAGTTTCATTTCATGTGGGTAGCATTCTGCATGCCAGGATGGCCCTCGGTGAAGTTGTCCAGGCTATTATATGCATTCCTTTTCTTTCTCCCCACTTTTCAAGCCTTCTGAAGGCAGACGTTATCTGGGTAATGATGTTAGTGGTCATTAGGGTGAAGAGGTTGTGTGAGGAGCACGATTATTTTAAATGAATGACTGAATAGGCAGTAGAGTGAAGCATGCTGACACATGTTGATGAGGATGAGACAGAAAACTGCTGTTTCTTTTGATAACCAATGTACTTATGAATCCTGTCTGCACACATTCTGATTCATTTTATGCTCTCATATTTGTAGCAGCAGGTTCGTGACTGTCGTTTCCGGTGTGGACAAAGCAAGGTCTGTGTCGTTTAATGAGGTTTTTCTAATGACACATAGCCATGGATTTTCTATTATTGTCTTCTTTTTTGTGTGTGTGCTTAAGTGCACAATGCCACTGACTTGCTAACACAGTCGACCCTTGAGCAAGGCCCTTAACAGCAGTTAAATTTGTCCTCTGTGTTTTAACCCATCCCATCCTCGTCGAGGATCATTTCTTAGAGGCAGCCGTGGCCTGGTGGTTAGAGAACTGGGCTTGTGATCAGAAGGTTGCCGGTTCGATTCCCAGAACTGACAGGTCATGACTGAAGTGCTCTTGAGCAAGGCACCTAACCTCTAACTGCTCCCCGGGCGCTGTGGCTAGGGGTGCCCACCGCTCCGGGCATGTGTGCTCACTGCCCCCTAGTGTTCACTAGTGTGTATATGTTTCTGCACTGCACAGATTGGTTTAAAATGCGGAGAACAAATTTCACTGCAAAGTGATTCATAAAGTATCTATCTAATGCAGTGAAGGGGAGCAGTTAGAGGTTAGCTGCCTTGCTCAGTGGCACTTCAGTTATGACCTGTCAGCTCTGGGAATTGAACCAGCAACCTTCTGAACACAACCCCAGTTCTGTACCCACCAGGCCAGCCCTGCCTCTTTTTGGAAGACAGTGGTTGTTTTGTAGGTAGAGCTTTTAGACTATAATTTAAAATGTGGTTGGTTAAGGTTTTTGGCTTTGTTATGCAGCCAGTATTTAGCTCTTGCACAAGGTCATTAACTCCTGTTTTATTAGGAAGAAAGATTAAACAATGTAAAGAACTACAGGTACTATATTATGCTATCTTTAACAGTTTTTATTTTTTAAGTTGCATTTTCTCTCGCTGTCCTTCTGGGGTTTCCTCTGAGTGCTCCGGTAAATTCATTGATAAATTCTCTGTGGATTTTTTCAGGTTTTTCTTTTTTTAATTCAAATTAATGTATTAATTAATTCAAGCCCATAAGGAGATTTCAATCAGTTGTATCAGATCAGTACATCTATGTGATTGTGTATTACTAATTAGAGGCATTTGTTGGGAAATTTGATGTTTGAGGACACTTTGCACTCATGGTTGTCTATTAAGCCAGATCCATATACATAAACCCAGCCTGTGTACATCAGTTTGATCTGATGCATCTTTTCACCTTGATGCAGTATGTCCCTGTGTTAAACTGTTTTTTATCTTCATTAACTTCAGTCTGATTAATGCAAACATAAACGAACCCAGTGGTTTATTTATACAAGCATTAATCGGTGAGCTGAGTGATCAGGAAATAAGACTTTAAAGTCGTACAATTGGCTGACAACACATGACACTTCGCTCAATAAGGGTTTGCAGGGAAAGGCTTTAACTTGAGGCCACAATTGCATTGTTTGTATCTTGGGGAGCTTGTCAGAAAGCTTTCCATATGGTAGTGTAATGAAAAGTGAAAAGCGGCTTTACTGTGCAAGTGTGTGAACTGCATTTGAATGGATTTCTGCTGAGCGAAAAGCTGCACTGCATCACACTGTTCCCACTTGATCGTATTGATGATTTGATCTGAGGCAGCTCTCTATTGATAAGGCTGTAATACAGCAACTGTGCCATCAGACCTTTCTCATGATCATGTCGCGTTCACACTATGATGCACTATGATTTTAATTCTTAGTCCATTTCCTCACTTTTAAAACTACATTTTGGAACTGATGCTACATGCTGGTGGAAATTCCTCTCAAACTTATTTTCAAGCACTAGCAGAGAAAACCAGCAGCATGAAAAGTCCTACATTTTGCACGATATATGCCTTAGACAGAAAAGCATGAACTGATGCATGGCCAGAGACGAGCAAAGCACACTCACCTCCAGATGCGGGTCAGTGACGGAGCTGAGGCAAAGAGCGCCACTCTGGCCAACGCATTTCCTTTTCCTCAGTGCACCAGGCTTTGGACCGAGCGAAAACAACCCATGAGAAAGCGCAGATCAGTGCATGAAGGAGAAAAACGAAGGTCTGCCATGCTGTGACTCACGCAGGCGTTACACGCTGATCATTAATCAACTCCCCTCGACAATAACACATCCACATAGACGGATTCCCCACTTAAGTTTTCCAAACAGCTTCCGATTCCAGCTCTGCCGTCGTGACTGTGACTCGTATGCTCATGCACTCTTACACACACTCGCTCACGTTTACCCACACACTCAAGCTGATGCCTTGCTGTGCAGAAGTCCAGCTATTTGCACTGGCATGTGAGAGAAAAACATTCTGGATGCAGCTCTGCTCACTTCGACAGGCTCTGTGTGTATGAGAAAGGGAGGGTGTGTGTGTGTGTGAGAGAGAGAGAGAGAGAGAGAGAGAGAGAGAGAGAGAGAGAAGGGACAGGAAGGATTTCAGTGGATGTCGGAGGGAGTTGTGGGTTTAGGAAGGGGGATTGTACAGATGGGGAAAGTCCATCTCTTTAAGGTTCAGCTTAGTTATGCAGGACAGTTTGTTAGTTTGTTCGTTCATTCATTCAGTACATGGAGTGTACAGCCTATAAGCTGGTCATACGTTTATCATGGGAGAAATAACACTTAGTACTTTACACTGACTTATACGTAGGGGTAGTTTCGAATGGCTAATTCACATTTTAACCCATAAATGACCCTTCAGCTTTCAGGCCTAATCATTTTACACTTTGGGAAGCAGTTTTCACCATTCATTCACTTCAGAATCTTCTGCTTTCACACCCTCACACAAGGCTTCTTTGAGCATCCAAAAAGGTGGAAATGTGGAAATCGGATTATATGATGTGTATAAGAGTGCAAAATCCTTCTTATTTAGTTTGATTTAACTTTAATTGAACTTTTCTAAGCACTCTTTCCACTCTTCTCGGTAAACAGTGGGTGCATAACTGTATGTCCAGTCCTTAAAATCTAAACCAGTCATGAATGTGCTAATGAACAGTCAGCTGATTGATGCACAGTTATTCAAACCAAGTTCCAACTGGTAGTGGATTTGTTTAATACACTGAATTGTGACATGAGCAACCCTGGACAAATAAAAGAAAATAATTCTGAACTACACATAATATTGAAGTACAAATCTAACCGGACAGAAAAAAAAACAATGTATACTACAGCAGTTAATCAGTAACTTCATTGGTTAATGCACATTTAGTTACAAGTATATTAAGTTGACTTACAAATTCATTAAATGGAAGGAAAAAGAAGGGTTTTGTCTGTTTTGAAGGGAAGCCTCCTTTTACAAGAATATAATATCAGGAATCATGTCTGGAGTTGTTCCTCTCTGTGGTTGAGTATAATTTCTGTTGAACGAGCTGAGGTCGACTGTGGTAAGGAAAGACTCTGCAGGGATCCAAACTTATTAGGTGGACTGAAGGATATTTTAAATAAACTGGAATTACATGAATCATACAAAAACAAAACTAAATATAACTAAAGGTTGTAACCGAAAACAAAATAAAGATATAAAGGATACCAGGACATAGGCCATTACACAAGGAGAGCTGAACCTGCTTCTGCACCTTTGTGTGAGGAGAAGCAAGAGAAATACTGCCAGAGACATTGTAGTGTAAAAAAAACAAAACACCACCACAAGTAACAAAAGGTGCAAAGATTTATTGCATATTACCCAATACCCAGCAAATTCAAGTCATCCCTGCAGTTACCTGGGCTTTTGAGCCTTTCCCCGGATAACCCCAGGAAAAGACTAACTAATTTGTATGTACTTGTTCAAAAAATAATTAATTAGAGGAGGGTGTCCGGGCCTCCCTTTCTTAATTTAGCACATACATCCGAAAGCATGTCAGTACCAAACTGTCAGAAACTGACTTCATGGGGGAGACTGTGGCATCTAATCGAACCTGAACTCACAGCCCCAGCAACTGGCAGCTTTTTGAGAGCAGTTTCACACTGAACTCATGCCATTCATAGATTACTTTATCCAAAACATTTTACTGTACAATTACATGTACTGTCTGAACAATTGAGGATCAAGGGCCTTGCTCAAATGGGGGCTTGAGAGATGAAAATTAAAAATATGTGGAATTCTGTAAAGAGAAAAAGAGATTATTATTGTTATATTTAGGCTTTTCTTTGGGGCTTTCACCTATTTTCTAAACTTTTTTTAGCAGGAGTCCCAAACGGCTTTGGTTTACATTCACGGCCGCTGCTGGAATCACTTTAAATAATGAATCAGACATTCTATGAATTATAAATTCTACTTTGCATTAACAGTCATTTTACTGATAAGAAGAGATCACAGAAGCACTTCTAAGAGAAAGGACTTGTGAAACACGGTGGTTCATTGGAAACTGAGTCAGTTCTGCTATTATGAGTAAACACTCACAAGGAAAATGCACTTATTTAATCTGAATATACATCATTATTTTTGATCATCAAAATGATGTAAAACGGGGAGCGAGAAGAAAGTTACTATGTGTGAGAGGCCTACCAGCTTCTGAAGAGGGGAGTGTTGTTGGTCTGCTGGAAAGGTGTGATTTCTTCATTTAGACTGATAAAGCAGCTGGTGGAAGAGATTTACTTCACCTTCAGCTCATCCATCGCACTGTGTGGACAGTACAATGACGAGTCACTCCGTCCTCTCCCTTTAGGAAGAAAATGCTGAGTCAAAGCAAAATTATGTAAGGTCTGTCCAACACGCACACACACACACACCATATCTGTCAATGCGTCTTCCCCACCTTCCAGCTAGCCTTGCGAAAGAACCTGGCAGGGCTCTGTTTCAAAGCTGTATCCGTCAGAGCTTGGGCAGAAAAGATGTAAAAATGTATACCCCTCTCAGTGGAATAAGCTGAAAAAGCCCAAAGTTTTAATGGAAGAATTCAAAATGTGGAAATGTCTGAAGCATCTTAACTGTTTTCCTATTTATTTTTGCTATATAATGTAGTAGGGATTGTAGGATAATCTATACATTTGATACTTGTTTCATTTATTAACTTGCTGTCCCTAATGCTTGAAGGTGATCATAGTCTGGTCATAAATTCAGGTTGTTGTAAAGAAAAAGAGTGATCTAATTGCAGACAAGTTTAATTTTTAGTTTCACACTAGGCCAAAAAGTAGTAAATTACATTGGAGTTATTATTGTGTGCATTGCTCAGTGTCAGAACGTGTTACTTGTAGAAGAATAACATTGAAGTTAAATATAATATTCTTTTTTTGGTTATGGGTCCCTGGACATGAGATTGACGTTTAAAAGGGTCAGAATGTTAATAGTAAAAAAATAAATAAATAGAAACAACACTATCTTTAAAACTGCAGCACTCTGGCAGTAGTGCTATGGCAGGTGCATGTTCCACTTTAATTTGAATTTAATGAATTGGGACCTTTGTCTGCTGCAAGACAGACACCAGATTGGTATGTAAGATTTCTGCTAATATCTTACTATCCTTTCAGCTGCTGGTGAAGTTGACTGTTCCAACTATAAAAATGGCATATAAACAGCTGCTATTAATTAACTAGCACACCCATTGTGTACATATTCTGTTCTTTCCTGTTTCATTCTTGTTTTTATGAAATAAAGAACAAAATAGGCATTTTTGGTGCAACTGTAAAATAATAGGATTTTCTTCCCCTCAGCCTCTTTGTCAGAATCATAATTGGTCATTTACACCACAAAAACACAGGTCATTGTCAGAAATGCAGGGCCGGCTGTTGTTTCATTTTAGTTGTTTCATCCGGCCTGCTAAGTGTTTATGAAATAAAACACCCCTTGCATATTTCTTATAATAAATGGGAATGTATCAGAAGATCGTGCCCTTCAGATCACTCTCTTAGTAAGTCTTTGTATTGTTCAGAGTCTGTACAAAATAGAAGCACCAACCACCCAGCAGAGCTCGTTTGTGCTTGTCTGTCAGATTAAGAGCTGGGTAATTACAGTCAGTTTTGACTGCGAGGCTTGGCTTAGTAGCTAATGATACTGGTAATATGCATGATCTCAATTTCAGAGAAAGACTTGTTTTACAGACAATTTTGGAAATGTGCCAGAGGTGTATTCATATCCTAGAAACATGTCGTCGCAATTATTACTGACAACTTATTGAGTTCTTAGTCAAAAGTTGATACTGATCATTTAAACATATTGTCTAAACATGATTACTAAAACATAATGTACATTTTATAATAAAGATGAAAATTTCAGTTTTATGACTTACTGTTCAATTTTGGAATGAAACTGCTTAATTAGTTAACGGATAACCAGCAAGTCATTGTTTAATTAATAGTGTATTAGAAAGATAATTTACAGCTGACATGTGCAACAACCTGATCCATAGCCTAGTGGTTAAGGTAGTGTACCAATAATCATAAGGTTGCCGGTTCAAACACCATTACTACCAGGCTTCTACTGTTGGGCCTTTTAGCAAGGTACTTAACCCTCAATTGTTCAGACTATATGGTGTTAATTAAGAATACTAATTTCAAACTCGCTCTCAGTGTGCATGTGTCAGCTAGGTGAACTAGTTTAGGAAAGTGTTGGCATTCTATGAGACATTGGTTAAACCACTTTTCAGGGAAAACGAACAGTTTGGTATACAGGAAAATTGGTTTGTTTTGAATCTTTGACACCATGAACTTTAAATTTCTGGCTGGTGGCAAATGTAACTACTGTTATTTTATTAATAGTAATTAGTAACAAATAGTAACAATTTTTTTTTCTTGGCCATTTGAAACATGGTGGTTTGTGCTGTCCAGATAACGACTCTCACTGCAGTCCTATTGGTAATGATACTCTATAGAAGAATCATCAATAGCTTCCACTTTCCAAATTGTCCTTGTTCACTGTGATCAGATTTTACTGTTTTATCCTAAGAGACTGAAAATTGAAATCAATTGAGAGTTAAGGGCCTTGCTCTGCCTGGCTGTTTGGACATTATGTACGGCTGTGTGAAGCACTCGTATACAGTCGAGTTGGCTGTGTTTACCCTTATCGATCTGGATTTGCAATGTAGTGCAAAATAAATTGAAAACAGACAGTTCTGCTAAACTGTGCTTTTCATCAGCTCAATATGGACAACAGAAATCAAATCTCAATATATTTTGTCTAACTGCCGATGCACAATATCTATCTCAATTTTTAAGGTTTTAAAAGAATTGTGTTAGCCAAAGCTATTCAGAATGTCACTTAATTCTTTCTCAGATTAAACGACTTTATAAACAAATGTATAATAAACCTTTGTTCAGTATCTGCAATCAGCTTAAGAACTGAGGTTAAGAAGTAGGGTACATATGCAAAACTAAAATTTTGCATGCTGTATTTCCACTTGGGTCTCTACTTCTCCTATAAACAAGTGCACTCTGGCTAAACCCCTCATCTGTCAACCCTCACCAGAGCCCCCACACTAGATTATATGAAGAGCCACCATTTTGGTCTACTACTTTGGTTTTATGAGCATTAGACACAGTGCGCTATATCTGCAGGCAAAGAGATGTAGAAGTCAGACATGAAGTTTTCTGTTGTGTTGTTAGGCTACAGAGAACAACACGAATCCTTACACTTTCTCCCAGCCAAAGAGAACAGAACTGAGTGACCATGTCCCAGCAACAATCACAAAGAATCTTCAAGGCAGACTGCTTTGATAACCTCGGACAGTAGACAATATTATTAGCTGGCAGACTTCATTTTACAGAGCGATCTGTAGCTTCTGTCCATGGGAAGTCATGAGATAAGGGAGATGTAAGTACTTTCAAATTTGAGTTTTGTGTTTCTGTTGCAGATAAGCATGAACTAGTTTGTTCATGTTTCACCATTTTCCAACGCTAGAGTTGCTACTAGCTCTGCACGAATATTTTTAAAAATGCTTTGAGCTTTGTGAAGTTTCAAATGCATATGAATATTGATTATTGTAAAGAGCCTTGAATTATATAAAAAAATTACATCATTCATGTCATAACATGTTGAACAGGCTAGGCTATATAGCATGACGTTAGTGGAACTAAGGCGAGATAGCGATGGTAACAACAAATACCAACAAAAGCTCAGGGTCGAACATACTCGGTTTGATTGCACCTCTAATATCTGTTGCCAACAACAGCTTATTTGCATAATAAGTGACAGTGCCCTTAAACAGCTTATTCTGAAAGGGACAATTGGTAAAATATCTTTATGTGAGAGTGATTTGGGGCAAAGAACTTCATGAACATGTTTTGTATAGCCCATAGACATAACGTGTTTAAAAATGAAAACTGGCTGACCTGAAAGTGTTTTTGAAATTATATGAACATGTTGCCTGCCACTAGTGTTACCATGATTGGTCGATCTAGCATCAACATTTTAAATTGATTCATTGGTTTTAAAATGTTTTAAAAGTTTTTTAGTGTCTAGTTTCCATTAGGGTTTGGCCTCTGTGCATTGTTTCATTAAGCCTATGGTTTTTGAATCAAAACACTGTTAAATAACTTCTTGAGTTAAACCAATTGTTTACATGGCTAAGAAATTGAATTGATTTGTGAATGCGTACAAATAATAAATTATACTTTGCATTAACAGTCATTTTACTGATAAGAAGAGATCACAGAAGTACTTCTTAGAGAAAGGACTTGTGAAACATGGTTCATTGGAAACTGTGCTCATTGTATTTTTAATGTATATTGTACTTAATGAGCTTTGCATATCTCCATTTTGCACTTTGCTTTGTGTATAAATGTCATAATTGCATGTTGCACTTAATATGGACGCTTTGTAATTTAACAGTATGGACATTTAGCATTTAGTTTTGTCCATTATAATTTTGCCATACAATTTGTTATTAAAATAAATAAAGAATGAACCAGCCATAACCTAGTGGTTAGGATACGGGACTGGTAATCCAAGGTTGCTGGTTCAAACCTCACCACTGCTAGGTTGCTGTGGTTGGGCTCTTGAGCAAGGCCCTTAACCCTCATTGCTCAGACTGAATACTGTACTGTAAGTAATGGAGTCTGATACATGCCGAAAATGTAAATGTAAAATGACATTCTAATTTATTTTTTGAGGAAAATTATTCATTTAATCGTGTATTTGGCAAAAATAGTCTGTAGATTAAATGGTAAGTGGTAACCTGACCTGCTAAACATGTACCTGCTGTACTACTTTAAGTTAAATTCAAACAAATAAATCATCGTTGTTAAAGACGTGCACTTGCTGAAGTGGTAATGCTGTCTACATCCTCAGCAAAGAGCCTCTTTTTTATCTACCTCTGAGCTTGTAGGAGTGTCTTGCAGGGCTTTTACTATGTTCCCAGTGTGATTTTCAGAGTAATAACTAATTTGCAGCCATGTCCCATTCTTCAATAGAAAGGATAGTCTTGTTCAAATAAGATCAGCACAAAGAGACGTTTGTTAAGGCTGTGATGGCACTTCTCATTCAAAATAATTTGCTAGTTCTACATTTATCAGCCTTTTAAAGTCCTCCTGCTCTACATGAACCATAATTTAAACTATGTAATAAGAAACGGTCTCAGTGATATCCCGGCATGTGGCATGGAGTGGGTAAGTGGAGCTTGCCGTGTAGAATTGGAGTCCACGATGTGGACCACAAAAGCAGTGTATTTGTGCATATTTTTTTTTTTTTATAGATTTAGTAAACTTTCTTAATCACTTTGCAGTGAGATTCGTTCTCCGCATTTTAACCCAATCCGTGCAGTGAAACACACATATACACACTAGTGAACACTAGGGGGCAGTGCGCACACGTGCCCGGAGCGGTGGGCAGCCCTAGCCACAGCGCCTGGGGAGCAGTTAGAGGTTAGTTGTCTTGCTCAAGGGCACTTCAATCATGACCTGTCGGCTCTAGGAATAGAACCGGCAACCTTCTGATCACAAGCCCAGTTCTCTAACCACCAGGCCACGGCTGCCTCATTCAGCTATTCATCTCTTTTTTGTACTTTTTTATACTGGTGTTTTGTGAGTTGGTGACTTTTCCACTCAGTGGTTATGCCCCCTACTCATATTTTGATTCATTCATGAATAAACTCTAAAAAAAGAAAAGAGTGAGGTTGGTGGAGGGTCAGATTTGCCTGTAGCTAGAAGTGCTTTAAGCTGGTTATAAAGCTGTTTCATACGTTACCTGTTTTTATATTGCTCTGTTTCCATTCTTACTTAGTACAGTATTTTACCATTGTTACTTCTTCTAAACTTTGCTCGTGGATCTGAGAGGTCCACACAACCTACTCTGAACTCTCTACCAGCAAAGTCACCTCATTGCACCCTAAATAAAACTCCAGAGCTAATAGACGGTTCAGTGAGTTCCAGTATTTTTGTTGTCAGTATGTACAGATTGGTGAAACACTAGCTCTCCAGGCTGGCTGCGTTTGCCCTTGTTGGTCTGGAATTTAAATGATTTGCAAATAGACTGTTCTGCTAAACTGAACTGTATATCAGCTTTTAGCATTGAAAACACTGGATTGTACAATCTGTCAGCAAAGGCACTGGCAGATGTGTCACCTTGACATGTAGCTATCTTCATATTAGGCGAGCAAGAGCTTCTATCAAACTCTCTGTTTTTTTTCGCTGAAAGGAACATGTGCCTGTTCTTTTCTATGAGATCCAAGCTGAAGCAAAACACAGGGATATTCCTGTTTTTGCTTTCTCTTTATGTAGGCCAGTCCTAATTACCTGTAGAATAGTGAGCCCAAAACAGGAAAGGAATACAGAAACCTTAAAGTCAATCAGCTATAATGTGTAGCGTTACAGATCTGGCTGTCCGCTTTTAAAGAGCTTTTTTCCTGCATCTGTGGATGGTTGTCACATTTTGTCTACTGTTCTATTGCCTGAGATCTTGCTCGTTTGCACAGAAAAGAGTCTCAGCAGCATTGTGGGGGTGTGAAAAATAAAATGAAATATTAAGACTTAAAAATGGCTGTATTGCAAAAGTTTGTCGTGGCATTTATTTTGTGTGCAAGGATGCTGTGTTTATTTCTTTTAAATAAATGTTCAGAAAATATTTCTGAAGGTAATGGACAAACACTCAAGCACATTTCTGTGTCAACACATTAGAAGAGAGCTTGCATTTGTTCCCAAAGTTGCATTTTATATCATTTTAAAGGTTCTTTTAGATCAACTTGACTTAAAAGTAGCTTTATTGGCAGGACAAAATCCCTCATCACATATTTAAAAATACAATTACAAAATATAGTAAGGATGAAAAATAACCCAAGCAGTCCATGTGTAACACAGTCCTTGAATTGAAGTGGTCAGAGATACAGGTTTGAAGTCAGATACTCATTACAAAGACTTTGGCTTTTTGGTATTTAGAAATATATCTTCATTCACATCGCTTAGAACGTGATGTAAGTTACGTTAATGTGTATGTTAGAATGTGGACTCTGTATGTTGGACGTTTACATGTTAACTTTGTGTACAGAACGGCATAAACACGTGTTGTGTACTTTATTCTGTGGAGCAATAATAATATGGACAATAAGTCTGTTCACATTTAGTTTTCTCATAATATTATGCCATCTAGTTTATTTAGAAGAAGCAAACATGAGTTTCTGAATTAAATTTTTTGGAGGAAAGTTAGTCATTACCGTATTTTCTGGACTATAAGCCGCTACTTTTTATTTTAGCGTTTCGGTTTTACGGAACTTTCGTTTACGGGAACTTTCGGTTTACCGTTAAATCTATCTAATATATTTCTATCTATCCAATATATCAGCCTATCCTAGATATCAGCCGCTACATTTCCATAAAAAAAAAACTTAGTAGGTGTGGCTTATATTGGAGTGCGCTCTATAGTCCGGAAAATACGGTAGATTAATCGACTAATCAAGTCGTTAGTTGCAGCTGTAATATATTCATAGTTTTAGCAACATTGTTTATCTAGATTGTCAATCTAAAATGGAAATTAGCTTGTAAATGCACTGCTGCCATGATCCTATAATAAATTGCATGTTTCCATGCAGTGACTGTAATTTTTTTCATCACGAACTACTCACTAGTTGCAGGAGCCTTTAAGTTCAGTTTAAGGAATTTGCTGAGATTAGCAAAGCACACCTTGCCTCATACACAATCCTCATACACAACATAGGTTTTCACAATAGAGAATGACAGACAAATCAAAAACCTCCATAACCAAAAGTATGTGGACACCTTCTTGTGATTTTTTCCCCATCATTGAGTGGTGTTTTTCCTGACAATGCAAACCATGAACTCACGTTGTTCATGGCATTTCCATTAACTTCAAACTAGCCTGTACTGTGGTGGAAAAGAGTATAAGGATGCTCTGATGTTCAGCCTGATGTTTTTGTTTAATCAACAAAAAAAGACTTTTGCTTTTGCTCGTTGATGCTTTTGCATTGGCTCAAGTTGTACCAGCACTGTTACTGTATGAAACATTACTCTGTCTTTTATTAATCTGCTTTCTTTTTCCTTTTGCTGTCTCTGCAGGGCAGTTTTGTTGCTAGCATGACAGCCACGCTAAGACAGATGGACGATTATCACTACACACATCTGATCAACACCTTTGGAAAGATGAGGACAGATGTGGTGGTAAGTGCTGTTCTTCTTTCTCTACAGGGAAGGAGTTAAATAGCAAAGTGGTTTAGTATTCAGGAGTCTCTCTCTCTCTCTCTCTTTGGAGCTTTGGGAAATTGGGGCTGCTCTGAAAAGTGTAAGTGAAACAAAGAAGCACAAGAGAATGGGTAAGGGAGAAATAAAAATTATAATGCCACTTTTTACTTAAACTAAACATCTCCCGAGGAAAAGACACATTGTACACTTTCTTTTCTAATACCAAGTGAACCTGAGAATGAATTACGAGGAATCCATACTTCTAAAGCAGCAAATTGCTTCCTCTGAAAACTAACTATATGTTTGTGCTGAGAAGTAATGACGGAGGTATCAGTAACTACCTGTCCTTTCATGAAAGAAACCAGTGTTCGTAAAATATGATATTAAAGTAATATTGACAGGGGTAAAGGACAGTTTATTTTGATATCACTTTGTCATTTTGAAATAAATATGTCATTCATAAAAACCCACCATATTGACATGTCAGACTAGCTTTTTTTTCATCTCCAGTCATATGATTTGAAGTCCTGGACACATATTGTTGTCATTTTCTCATCCCTGACATGAAAATTAGACACATAATGTCTGTCAGGTTGGTTTAACCTATATCTGTCCAGTTACAAAATTAGAACTGCTTACAGAAATCCCCATAGGATACTAAAAGGCAGTTTAAAAATAACTACCGGGAGGAACGCTTCTTGATTATTGGCCTGTGGGTAAACATGTAGGTAGTTAATGCTATGGGAAAGACTTGATGTTCAAAAGATTGCAATCACACCTCGGTTCAATTGAAATATTTAAAAGAAATGAGACATTTTGTAATTATGTTTGATTGATTTCATCATGTCTTGCTATATCTCAGGCTATTCAACTACACTCAAAAGTTTTAGCTTGTGACAGTTCTGTAGTAAGAAAACAACTTGCCACAGTTGCTGCTTACCTTCAAAGTTAAATACAGTCCCTGCTTACAGAGGTTCATTTCACTTTGTACAGTGTGGCATTTCTTTAGTAATGCAAATCTTTGGCAGTTCCTCAAACTGTTTCAAGGACGCAGTAAAGTGACAGGTAGCTGTAGTGGAAATTTTACAGATGCTATAAAAGTTACACATAAAAAGTAATGAAATGAATCAGCTGGCTAACAGATTGCTGGTTCTAATAAATCCATTTAAAAGACATTTTAATACAATATTTTTCCCTGCTTCTGGCTGTTCCCGTTATCTGTGTTATTGATTTGGCATATAATATACATGGGATATATACAACACATTGCACAGTCCCCCCATTTATCTATTTAAAGAATGCCCTTTTAAATATAGTTATTAGAGTGAAATAACTTTATATGTTTATCTATAGATAAATAATTCTGCATTGATTCATACTTATTTCACTTGTTTCTACCAAAGACCGGACAATTCCAGAAAGAGCGTTCTTTCCCTCAGCTCATGTGCTGTACTCAGTTTGAGTTAATGGAGTTTAGTCCTCCACATCTCACCTCGTCTATCCCCTGTGTCTTTCAGGACTTTCTAATGGAAACATTTATCATGTTTAAAGACCTGATTGGGAAGAATGTCTACCCTGCAGACTGGGTGATCATGAACACAATGCAGAACAAGTAAGTACAGCCGGCATCCTTTTACATTCCTGTCTTGTAGTCTGACTGGCCAGTCTTCTTTTTTCCATGTCATCATCAGCTACAGGACTCTATGACTATTTTTAGGAAATCAAATGCAAATATAATTCTGGATGTTTCTCTCTTTTGCTCATTTTGCTCTTTTGCAGTTCAAAACATATAAAACATTTCAGCTACTAACAGTCCATGTTATGTCCATAATCCGAGTTATGTTAAATTTATCATAAATAGAGCTAATTACTAGCTTACATTAAAGGCCCTAAGTTTGCTGGTGCAAAAGCAGTCTTGTTGTAACCTGACAACTTAGTCTACTCTTGAAAAATAATCATACTACATAGTAAAAATGACCATACTAGATAATATCAGTATATACTGAGTCTAAAAATCAAGTAAGGTCAGTACACACATTGACGTTTACATCATCCTATACACGTTTCTAAGAATTTAGACGTGTCTTCTACTTGGATGTCTAAAAAGGCTGCTTGGTAAGATTATGATGCTTTCCTTATGGTGAAGGCAATCCCAGCATTGTGTTTCACCAAATATGGGAGACAAATGCACTGAAATGAAACATTAAGGCTTGCTATTGAAATTTGGGCAATTTGATTAACGCAAGATATTAGCTGTGTTGCTGGCTGGAATATCCTGAGGCCTAATGCAAAAAGTGTTGACTTAGTTATAACTGACCCTTACTACCACCATCGCTGTCTAAACAATCTGCCATGTAGGTTTAAGGTCCAAGACAATGGAAAAAAACAATGAAAATGTCAAAAATCACAGTAGGAAATATTTAAAAACTTGTGTTATCAAAGCTGAGATTAGTAACCCCAAAGCTTAGAGTCTATTGAACATTAATATTTAAGAAATGCAGAGTCCTGTAGCACCAGGGTATCATCACACTCACAATCACACACTCCTTCATTCATTCACACCCAGGGAGAACTTAAGACAGCAAATCCATTCACACAGCTACATGCATATAGGAAACATGTTTACCCTTTAGAAAACAAACAAAATCATGTCATCAGTGCCCATCAGTTAAATATCATACTCATTAGATGAAATCTCACTGACTTAAGCAGACTAAATTCTTAGCTAAAGCTCACAGAAAAAAACTTCACTCCCTTACTTATATTTCTTCATCCCTAAATCTGACCACTTAATATATTGCTCCTTTGGTTTATTAGTAGAATTATGTGTATCATCCTCATGGCATGAGATGAGAATTTAAGTCACAGAAGCTTCTTCTCTGTCAATAACCCAACCATATTAAAGACTAGTGACTTTTATTTAAGTTGTAATATCTACCATGGACACCACTGTTGCCTACATTTATTTATACACGTCATGATTAGCACTAGCTATTCGTAGTTGATTAACAAGGCATAGTTAACAAGGCGTTTTTTTATTTTACTTGAATTTCTACTATTAAAACTTTGATAAAAGACACCAGGAATCAAAATACAATGCAAACATGTGAGGGAACACAAAGCTAGATGTGTGCATGAGAGGTACAGATATTTGTGAAAGAACTTGACATGATTATCCAAAGAATGCAAAATGATTTTGTTCGCTTTCTCTAGTCTCTCTTGTTCTCCTCTTCCATCCCTCCTGTTGCTTAGGAACAAAATTTAGAAGTAGGCAACTATTTTGTGTGCCCCTCAGACACTAAACCCTATGAATTTTGTGGATGTTAATAGCAGGGATGCTCACTTACTGTGGCCTTCACGCCGGCTCCATCAGTTGCTGTGCTACAGAAAACAATGACTTGAATTATAAATACCCTACATTCTGTTGTTCAGCTTGACTGTTCCCCACACTGGCTTTACTCACTTTGTTGTCTGGTTTGGTTTGTTTTATTAATGTTCTAAAGTCCTCTTATTGAGGACTGTGCATAATGGGAGCCAGATCAGACTCGCTGAGATGTTTCCACAGTATTTAGGCAATGGGTAGTCCTGTGTAGTGCTTGTTTTTAGTGGTGTCCGTGGGTCTTGCATGTATGATGTTGCTCTGATAAAGTAGATGGTCATATAATCAAAAATGTTTATTCTGCATCAATGATTATTATACTAAATAAACAAAGGAAATGTTGCTGTCTTTTTTTGATTTTGTTAAAAAAAAATCTGTTAAAAAACACATGGTGAACCCAGTATTGTTAATGGTATTGCATCATAATAGTGTATCATCTAGTTATGGTGTACTTTACTAGTTCAGAAAATTTTATTTAAAACGTTTATTATCAGCCTCATAAATTCATTTATTATCTTCAAATCACTACCAATTTTAAATGTTGGTTCAAGTTATTCAATTAAACTATTTCATTCTTACACATTTTTCCAGATTCCAGTTTTTTTATTTTTTGTTGTTTTTTATTTTATTGGATGTAGGTTTAAACTTTGTCTTGTTTTTTTTTTAAACATATAAATAAACATCAAGGGCCCATATGTCACACCTACTATTGAATTTGATAACATTATCACCATCAAGTTCAACTCACTGTGTGAAAATACTCCAGGAATAGAGTTGCAATTTCAGTCCAATTAACAACTGGAATGTGTGATTAATCACTAACTGGGTTTCTCCTCAACAAACCCTGTTTTCTGCTTTCTGTCTGTTTTCAACCACTACCTGAATTATTAAATAACCAAGCCGGTTTGGTTTCTCTTTGTGTCTGTTGTGTAATACCAGAGGCCTTAAACCAATGTTTATCTGTTTTGCTCTGTAGATTTTGTCACTTTATCAGAGAATGTGATTTTCTTTGTTCAGGTTAATTAAAAAAGGCTCAGTACGTAGAGGAACATGCTGTCTTGATAACCTTCAATAAGCGAGTTCTATAAGTGCTAACAAGCTTCTGACACCTCTGCTGTGGACGCTTCATTCAGTATTCTTGTGCCAAATCTTCCAGCTCATTTAGGTTTGATGGCTTTTGTGCTGGAGCTGCTGTCTTGAAATTGCACCAATGTTTTCTGTAGAGTTTAAATCTGGAGACTGAGAAGGCCACTCAAAGTTATTCCAGGACTGATTACTTAACCAAGCTTTGGTCAACTTGGAAGTGTTTTCAGGATCATTGGCTTATCTAGTCCAAGTCCAATTATCACCTGGTTCAAATTTTAGCACAGTAGTCGGAACATTTCTACATAAAATGGTTGGATATTTCTGTGATCTATCTTTCCTGGCAGTCACACAGTCATGGGTGCCAGTCAAGGAGCAGAGAAGCATCTATAGAATGCTACTGCTTCACCTCTTTGTGGCAGATAAACCACTGTTATCATTATTGACTTAGCAGAGCATAGACAACTTTTATGCACTGTGTGCCCCAGCTCTGAAACCCACACAAGGATGCATATCGGTGCCCAAACAACCTTGTTTGCTTGCTTATTGTTGATGTGCAGTTTGGACATAATATAATTAAAGCCATACGCTTCTTGTGTTTGTTTGTGAGACAAAACAAAGGTTGGAAGACCAGATTAGATGTTTGATGTGTTTTGTGAAATCTGATAAATCATGTAGTGGGAAAACTATTGTGAAGATATGGCTGTACTGCACCAACTACCATCTATGGTGTTGTATGATTATTTTTGGCTCCATCATTCTTTAAATAATGGCAAGGCATATTTGTGTTGAAAGTATTGATAGTGGTTATACTTTACTACTTATAAAAGAAAACCATAAGTGAGATTCTGGAAGCTCTTAGATGATGCGCACCTGATGTGAGTGCATGCAGCTAGACTCTCACATCACATTTTTTTTTTGTCTTGGTAGAAGAACAGATGTCTCAGTGCAGCTCTGACTCATCATGTGCTCGTCATGAAAGCTTGTCTTCCAATGTCCTAAATTAACATCAGCTTGCAATGTGTTTTTAGCCACCAGCTTGATGTTTATTCTTGTTCTGGACCTGAAAACACAGTTGGTGTGCCCATCTAGTAATTTATGTAGTAGCATCCCTATATTTTTGTCATACCTCGCTTTCAAACCCATGCTCTGTGTGTGTGTGTCCTGAGGCTTTACAGCATTTTCAAAGCTACCCACTGTAGAGTGAGATCAGGTTGGGTACACATGGCCAGCGGGTGTGTAAAAGCCCACAAGGCAGGAGTGACTGAGCAGTTGCCAGGAACAGGCTTGTGCATTACTGTGCAAGCTGTAAATGAAGGTGTGTGTGTGTGCCGGCTGCAGACTCTTCTTAGTGTCTGTAGTTGTTTTCATTTTTCATTTTTCCTGTATTATAACTTTAGAACATTGCATGTCTGCGAGTGTCTGAGAGAGTTGTGGGAACTGTAAGACACCCATGGGTCTCAGCCAGGCCGACTTTCATCACCTTGCCAGCCAGACAACTAGTGCTAATGAGGGTTCTGTCCTTGCAGAATACACACCACACTCGGTATCTCTGTGTGAGAGACTCAGTTGTTTTCATCATTCGTCTTTATCCTTTCTCACATCCATGTGTGCTTTAGATCTCTCTGAAATGTCTCCTCAGTGTACAGCGGAGAGCAGTTAACAACAGTAAACTTTCTTTTCTTAGATACTAGAGCCAAACTGACATATAGCAGCTTAGTGATTCATGTCACTATGTGACATAATCATAGCAACACACTCTTCTTTTCAATGATCTTTTAATACTTTTTTCCTCTGTATAATATTTTTAAGACTGTAGGGTGCTTGGCAGGGGGCTCTGGGTTCACACTGTTCTCCTCAAGTTTGTGTTGGTTTCCTCCAAAAGAACAGATTTCCTTCCACAGTCAAAAGACATGCAAGCAAGTTGAATTGGATATTCCATATTGTCCATGACTTGCATTGATGAATCTTGACTAACTTGTAACTACCTGTCCACAACCCTAATAAATAAACATATTTTAAAAGAACAGTTTAGAACAGGGATGGGCAACTTCCATGATGGAGAGGGCCACATTTTTTTCAGCATGACCATTGGAGGGCCACATGACCTCGC
>JAYDZF010000006.1:7447013-7469212 GCA_034509105.1 Microcambeva barbata | reverse complement strand
TGCCTAGCAGAGCCGGGATTTGAACCGCCAATCTCTGGTTGATAGTCCAAAGCTCTACCCACTAGGCTACCACCATTTTGCATGCCACAGTAAAATTAAATGTTTTATTTTTTTCTGTACTAATAACAGTAGAATAATCCACAAAAATGTTAAAGGAATCATCTTATTATGATCGTTGGTGTTTGCTTAACCACTGCTGGTTCCACCAAATATATCATTCATAATCTGAATGGCTCCCATCATTACTTTCCCTCTGTTTACCATTATATCACATTATCCTGCTAATAGAGTGCCATGTGTTCACCCACCTGCTGAACACTATCTACAGACTCATTCTGCTCTCTGTGAAGACAAGATGACAAGATGCATCTCTAGGCTGATTTCAGTCTGGATTCGAAGACACTGACACAGCTGAACACTAGATGTTATCAAGTATTTGTAACTATCACACATGAATTTGCACTTCTGTTTGGTTTTGTTTTCTGTGCTTATAGAAAGCTGTGCTGTAGATTTTTACTAGTCGACTGAATCAGCCCACTTTATTTTGAGCTGAAACATCAAGACAACATCAGTGATTATTACAGATTTGAAACTCAAACATTTTTTTTCTCTCTGTAATGTTATCTTCAAAGCCATGCCTCAGAGGAAAAACAGATGTATTCAGACATGATTGAAAGTCAGGTAGAGGCTTTTTTGTACTGATCGGTTGAATTTTGCATGAATTGTAGATTTTCCCCAATTTCCACAGAGCCAGGGGCAACTTTTTTCTTAAAATATTTCAATAATCTCTCTGATTGTGGAATTAGTACATGTATTTTAAATTCAGTCATCATGTTGCAGCGCTGCTAATATAGTATTTTGATTGTTTTGACACTCCTATTTCAGATAGTCTGTACTGCTTTTCTATTTGTGATGATAAATTCATCGTATTTTTTCATATTTAAATTGTCTTTCGTTTTTAATTTAATCATTTTCAACTCCCCATTTTACTACCACTGCTGCGTCTGGTACACCCCTGCTGGTTAAACTGGTCTACGAGCACCCCACTCTTCTGACATGTAAAGCCGTCGATATTTTTACCACAGATTCCTACAGAGAACTGTAATGCATTCAAAATCTCATGCTATGCTCTTGTATTCCTTTTCGGGGCCTTAAACGAACTGAATGAGTCAATGTCACAGCGGTTCTGCATTTAGGATTTAGCAGTGTAGGTTTCCTCATCAGATTGTAGCACTGCCGGAGTGACAGAACCTTATCAGTCTGCGTCTGTCTGTCAATATGTCTGTCTAGCTGTCTGTCTGTGTCTGTCTTTCTGTCTATTTCTGCATGTCTATATATATCTAATGCAAACACGTAAAAAGTTATCAGTTTCTCCAGCCTTAAACGTTCCATGTTTTTTCATAAAAACATATTCAGCATTGTGGAATACCACGTAAATACTTTTCTTTTTACCTTTATAACTCATCTTGCACATGAGTGATGTGTTTCCCTCACCTGCTAAAATGGTTCTCACTTTTTTCAGAAAAAAGACTAAGTACTATGATTTTTTTGTGTGTGTATGTATGTGGTAGACTATGACACACCATATCTTATATAGCCTTAATTCAAGTCTGGAAATTCTGACCCTGCCAAAGCAAGCTGTCAGCTACTGGCTTCAATAGGCCAATTTTAGTAAAGCTGCTAGTCCGGCACCATAAGCACTAGTAACACTTTTATAGTGACCATCAGTGTCAGCTAAACAATTTCTTGTTGGACTCATGTAGACAGGGCACACATACAAAGTATCTTATTTAGTTTCACCCCTAAAAGCTTAAAAGCTTGTTTTCTGAAATAGTTTGTTTCGCAGTGTACTATACACAAATCATATCATCTCTCAGCTTTTGTGGCAGCAATTTAGTTTTGATCATTGGTGTTACACACTTTGGGCTCTTGTATATCTCCTTGGATTTTAAATAGCATAACATAAACAGCTACCACAAACTAATAGTGTAAATTGAGTGTTGTTTTATCATTTTATGACCCATTTTCGGGGGACACAGCATAATTCATACAAATAAATACATATTCTTTGTTCATTTGCTCCAGGGTAAGTTTATATATTAGACCACATCTCTGCAGAAAATATTATTGATGATTAATTATTATAATTATTGATAACTTTTTTTACACTGTTCAGGTATAACACCTTACCTAATGCACCTTGGTCGACCATGACCCCACTCTTTAGCCTGAATATTTGAAATCGCATGATTTTTATTCATTACCGGGAACTGTTTAAGCATTGAATTGAAATGAGTCCCTAATTTCCTAATCAGACCAATTAGTATGTTTTGCTCTGTGACTATACCAGGCAACACTGTCAAGAGACTGATTGGGGACTGATTTAAATTTAAACATCAAGACAATGCATCTAATTACAGTGTATGAACTTGCAGATCCAGATAACACTTTTAGAATGCAGCACAGGTACTGTGTAGTTCAGCAAGTGAATATCTGCCAGACAGATCAGATCCATTTAAAGTATGATCATTCTCTCTCTGTGTGCTTGCTTCTTTTGCACAGCAGGGTCAGAACAGGGCCATCTGTAATGCAGATCCTGTCTGTCTTCTTTCATCTTCGTTTATCTTACCTTGGGTGCTCTGAAGGTGTTTTGGGTTTTGCAAGTTGTCTGTTCCCTGAGTAGTAAACTAAGGGTCATATAATTTTACTCTATAAACTCATATTCTAAAGGTTATTGGTTAAGTAAGCATATAATACTAAATCATGTGGAAGATCTTCAAAAGAGTGGGGCTTAATTTGGTGGCTTTAACTACATTATTGTTTGGTAAAAAGCGGTTTTAACTTATTGCTTAAGGTACTGGACTAGTCAGAAGGTTGCTAATCAGTTAACCCTCAAATGCTCAGACTGTGCTTTGTGAGTCGATTTGGATGCTGAGAATGTTAATGGAATGTATGATTTAACATCCTTTTTACAAAGTTTCTAATGAACTTGAGGGTGAATGACATTGTGGTCTGCTTTACACCACACCAGCCATCACTCAGCATGGTGTGGGGTAATCGTGGGTTTTTCAGCTGCTTGGTCTTAAAAATATTATGAAGGTTGATGAATAAATAAATATTCCACATCTGTTGCGGTCATACCTAGTTTAAACAACACCATGATTTCTACCCACAGAAAGGTGCTAGATGGACCAGCTCAATGGCCAATCTGATGAGTCTGTCTGCTCTCATGAACTATGTTTTGCCATGAAATTTTCAACAAGTGATGATTCATATCATGATACCTTGTCCAAAATTGAGGGATCAAAGTTGCTTGTGAGTCGTTAGACTTAAGAATCAGCTCTTGTTCAGTGTCGGAAGGTTTTAATGACAGATTGCTCACTTTAGGCGCCCTAGACAAATTTCTAGGATGTTTATATCTGGGTACTTGTGCGTGTTGCTATCAGTTTGTGCTTGGCAGTAAGTGCGGTGTCAAACTACAGCCAATGAGAACGCACAATTTTTGGAAACCAAAGGGGGAAGCCAGGAGAGGAGATATAAATGTGTGTGGGGTAACATAAATCCTTTTATATCAGTATTCAGTTGCATGCACACAAGCTTTACAGTATTTGGGACCTTATTGTCCATGCTGAACCATAATATTAATGTTTTATTCCTAAAGCATCTCCCTACTCTTTCTGCAGAACAATGACCTAGAATATTTCCTCTTTGTTTTCACTCTGCAAACAACTTTGATCCCTCACCTTTGGAAGCAGTATCATGATACCCATCATCACTTATAACTAATTGCATGTCAAAACATAGGATGTGAGACCAGACAGACTCATCTGTATCTCCTCCTTCCTGCAATTAGTTGTGTAGTATGAGAACCACAACTTAAAAGACTTTGGTTGCTACTAAACTATCCCACCAAACAATAACGCTTACAATAACTAGGGCAGCATAAACAGGCAGAAATCTCAGCTAACAGGTTTTGGCAGCACTAAGCTATTTTGGATGAGCTATTCTACTTCCGGTGTCTGTCTTGGAGATAATTTACTATCATGCTTGATTTTTATCCCCCTGTATCAAATTATTAGTTGGCCTGCCATCTATCTTGCTTACTTTCTGTATTCCTCTGTGTACAGTATCTTCTTTCATGAATAATATTGCATGTTTTTCTGTACAAATTTGCATCTGTTCAAGTTTTTCTACTACTAAAAATTTATTAATCTGTCAATTCACTATTCGTTTGAATAAACCAGCTTTTTTAAACAATAAGATATGATTTATTTTAATTTAATGCAAAATTTGAACAATATAACTTTTTAGTTTTTGCCCATAACCCTGTACTTATTTGGACGCCCAAGTTCAATTATTAAGTTATAATAATAAAAGTGTAATTACTTGCTGTGTGTCAAATTCTTTAGTTTCTTTTTATCATAGTTACATGTTGTCATAAAAAATCATTCACTTTAGCTCACTGCTTTTTCATCAGCACGATAAATGAGTGTTTATTCATCAGATGAAGAGTCCAATCAACCCTCTTTAGCGGCTTCACAGAGTGAACCCATTTACTCATTACACATTCTATGCAGTATTGACTCTGGCCAGGTCATTTAGCTCATGTGACAAATGCTAAAGGCTTTTCAGCGGAGGACAATGGAAAAGCAGAATAGGTGGAAAATCCCCATTAGAAGACCAGTGCACCATGGGAGAGGGAACAAATGCTGGGTGCAAACCTAATACAAAACGGTTTTTACCAGTTTTCCTATCATTCCTACTTGGTATGATAAGATCACAGACCATTTTCTTGAAAAGGAACGGAGGGAAGAATTTATGTTTAAATAAAATGACACATTTTATGATGTCAGCTTCCCCTCTTTGAAAGAGCAACAGCCGCAACTTGTTCACAGGTAGCCAATATCATCACTGAGATTCGAACCCCAATTTTGTAGTAAATTCTACACCCCCCAAATGGGTTTTGAAAGATTTCACTGTCGCACTACATAACTATTGAGACACAGCATATAGGTGTGAATGTGCAAAACTGACCTTTTAAGATTTTTAGATTCTTATTGGCCAATGTTTGTTTGTTTGCTTTTTTGACAGGTTTTTTTTTTAACCATGGCATCAGCATAAATCTTGTTTTAGTTTCTCCAATCACGTAAGAGCATATATCCAAAGAGGCTGCACGTTTCCCTTGTGTATGATGCTAGTCTGGTCAGACTCTAGGGCCAGACTCCAAACCCTTTGCTACACAGCAGTGCAAATACCCTGTAGTTTTTAGGAAAAGCTTGACTTCTATTTATCCTAGACCTGTCTTTAACAGTTCATTTCGTAAGAATAAGCTGGAAGAAAGACAAATAGTTAAAGTAGGAAGACACTATGCATCATTGCATAGCATATGAAATGTAAAAGTAAGGAAAGTGTGAGTGCAGAAAGGTTAAGAAAGAAACTCAGCTGGAAACAAGAAGTGCTCTCCTGAGCCGCAGGCCACTGCAGGTCAGTTCGAAAAGTTCAGTGAACATTTAAAGAATTTTGCATCATCAGTGCATGTAATATGTTTTGGTGATTTTTTACTATATAATTCATTCACCTGAGTCACCTTCTACTTACAACACTTAAGTCTTCCTTATGAAACAAATTTGGCTGGGTAAGGTAGAGGTAGTACATACATATTTTTATATTTTAGATAAAATGTTTTTTTATGTTCAATATAGACTGTACAATTATATACTGATCGTCATATTTTTTAAAATTTGTTATAGCAGTTTAAACTGTTCTGGGGTGGTGTTGATAAGCGGTCAGGTGTGAGGTCGCATTGGTTTTGAACAAACTAATGCGTCACACATACCACATTCCGATTAAACCCAAATGGGGATAAGCTATAACTAACTCGTCTTAATGTTCCTCACCATTTCCAAAAAGTTATAAGCACTCATTTAATTTAATTAGGTTTAATTTAAGTTATTTAAATTTGCATTCCTTATCTTACGTTCTGAATGCAGAGTACCTGATTGTGCTTTGTGTGTTATTCAGTGTTTTTTCATACATATATACACAGTACCTGCTCGTGTAGGATTTCATCACCAAAGCTTCTTAGACGTATTCCACATACACAGCATCAATTTTAGAAAGCTAAATTATTTTGAAAATGCTTTGGATTTATGAAAGCTGAAATCCAAAGAGCACATTTGAAGCAAGGATGGTGGATTAGTACAGTTCTAAATATAAGCTGTAGCATATAATGCTAATAGGATTCTGCTTCCGTGAGACCCTGTAATAGGTTTAGAGTATTTTATATAGTGTTTTGTATCCCAAGGACAGACTACAGTGAACTAAATTAGAAGCCGACCTGAGAAGTATTTAGTTACACTCTATTAACTTAGTGTAGCATTGGTTCCAGAAATAGTCCAAACAGGTTCAGAAAATGTTAAAACATGTGGCTAATTTAGTAAGTAGTTAACATTTAGCACTACCTTTGTTTTTATACCTTACTGTTTCTCAGCTGGTCAGTGTGGTGTTAAAAGTCATTCATTTTAATTAGCGGGACTTTGCATGCTGAGAGTCAAGAGTCATGATTGGGGTTGAGCCCATGCATCACAAACATTCACAAATTCAACTAATCATAGAAGTAATTAACATTTTATCTGTTGAAACAGGTGGAGCGGTGCTTTGCCAATAATTTATTCTGTGAGCACAGAATTGACAAACATTGCCAAAGACATTAAGAAGTGATTATACATTCAGGTCTCCTTCTGTTAAAGAGCTTATCTTATGGATGATGTAATGCTCCCAATGGCAAATGTCTCTTAGTGACACTAACAATTTGTTTTTCACAGCTTGACCCACTTGCAGGATGTTCAATTGATTAGGCCTTTTGCATTTGACAGTGTGAGTGGTTTCATATGATTGTTATCCAGAACCACAAGTAAGAACAGGGCATGGGTACAAGGAAAATGTGTATCAATTAGTGAAGAACCACTATAAATCTTACAACCATAATAATAATGCAAACAACCATAGAATAGATTATTATTCAACTTTGCCATTGCACATGTCGCAAGTACAAAGCAACGCAATGCAGTTTGCATCCATTCAGAAGTGCTTAGCAAAGAAATAAATACATAATGTATATTACAATGTACAGTAGATTGATTAAATACGTTATAACTATTATAAGTATACAGATTTTGAATGTACAGGATGTGAACAGGTTATAATATGAAGGGCTATAAACATAGTAAATAAATAATAGTATGTACTTATGAACAGAGTAGATTATTTACACAGTATATACAATAGTGGGCAGTATATACGATGAAAGAGTAAGTAAGTGGTGTTTAAGTCCATGTGTTATTAGTGTGTGTTAGGATAAAGTCCATCGTAGATGTTCAGATATCAGGAGGCGGAGTTCAGGAGTGTGACAGCTGTTGGAAAGAAGCTGTTCCAGTACCTGGAGCAGCCGAACGTCCAATTGAGATCCTTGGAGATGTGGACACCTAGGAACCTGAAGCTGTTCACACGATTGTCATATAGTCATAGGGTCAGAGAAGTGTAAACAATAAATCCAAGTCAATACAATGCTCTTCACCAATCCTCTGAGTAATATAATGAAACATTTTATTTTTTATCAGAATGGCCACTTCCTGGTAAACAATGACCCTTTTCACGGAGCACAAGTATTTTTAGATGACTTATGGTGTTATGAGTCTTATGGTGATTTTGACCTTTGTAATCTCCTTATTTTAACCTGTTTAAATGATGTGTTTTGGGCTGACAGTTTTCTCCACAAGCAAAAGCAAAACACCAAATCTCTTGGAAGTAATGTTTTATTACTAGAACTGTTCCAGAGACTTTGGGGCTTCATGTCAAGGGTTATTGAAGCTTTAATGAACATTTTTGTTCAAAGCTAATTACATTATATTATACAGTCTGAACAAGTAAGACTTGCACAAAAGCACAATAGTAGCAACATGGCTCAGGTGGGTCTGGAATCTTCTGATCCAGTAGCTTAACCACTAGGCTATGGTGTTTCCTTCAATTGGTCACTGATTTGTAACTACCTGCCATTTTTTTGTTAATTGCTTGAAATTATGAGTTCTGTTGTACACAGGGGCAGCCTTGATTTAAGTTCTTTATGATTTGATCAGAGGTTTATTGGATGACTCTGCAATTAATTTAAATTCATCTGATCACTATTCACCATCTACAGTTAATATCCACCCTTTTAGTGCAACCATAAAGATATGAGAAACATTGTGAAAATCAAAATTTGTGTCATTCTTTAAGCTTTTGGCTACGACTATATTTTCTGTTTTTCCATATTTAATGCTAACTTTCTGATTATGATTGTTTATACAGCATTTGTCCAGCTGTACTTATTCCCCGCTTCACCTACACGTCCCTATACAGAAATGTTCTTACTTTTAGGAAAGGGTAAACATACTGCAATCAGCTCTGGCATTTGCATTTCCTATTTAATTGGAAATAAAAATAACAAAGTTTTTTAAAAGTCACCATGCAGATTTCACTATTTGTTTTTTTATTTATTTATGGGGGTTTTTTATGCATGCATTTGTACCTTGGTCATATAATAACACAAAAAGACTTCCTGTACCTTGCAACCATCAAAATGAACAAATAACATATGAAATATAACATAAATATGAAGACAGAAACATAATACCTTGCACTGCCAGTAAATGACACCAATGTGTTAAACGTGGCGTTAAAGCATAAACAAACAAACATATGTACCTTGGTTCTTTTTTTTCCTTTCTTTTATCCATGGTTTGACAGCTGTATGTGATTTAATGTAATGGGTAACAAACCCATGCATTTACAAGACAGCAATGAGAACAAATACAATTTTCAGAACTTTTAATGGTTATCTGTTGCCATATATTCATGTGTCACTAAGCAAAATATCTCAATGCATGCTTACTTGTTTAACATAATGACCATGTACATTGTGTGCTCCCATGTACAGTGGATTCAGAAATTTGCAGACAACATTTACATCCAGTGTGAAGGATTTTTGTCCTTCTGATGTCAGTTAGCTTTGTAGTGAATAGGCAGCAACTCTTTTCTTTATTGTCAGGTAACACAGATGGAACATTAAAAAA
The DNA here is from genome assembly GCA_034509105.1 of Microcambeva barbata. NCBI lineage: Eukaryota > Metazoa > Chordata > Actinopteri > Siluriformes > Trichomycteridae > Microcambeva > Microcambeva barbata. The sequence continues at coordinate 7,460,102 of JAYDZF010000006.1, read as the reverse complement.
AAAATTATTATGACTACAAGCAGGGGTGTGTGGGGACGCATTATGTCATTTTTTTTCTTGCTAAACTGTTGAACTGGTCATGACGACATGCTCAATATAGCAGAAAATTGCGCAAGATGGATGTTATGGGAAATCGAAACTGAAGACTGTTGCACACACTAATGGGCTCTTAGCAAATTTGAAGCAAATCTTTTTGATAGGATGGTTAGGTAAACCTAGGCACCTGTGGTTGCAAAGTACTACTTTAGTGCTGTTTTTATTTATTTTTTCTTGTTTTTGTTTTCACAGGACTGTCATTCTTGTTGACATTTCTATCCCCTCCTCACTTCTTTGCCTGCAGCACGTATTGCCATGATGTCTATTTGCATTTGTCCAGCTGCAATCAAATTTACTTCTAAAAGCTTCTAGACACTTAATTTTGTAACATGTCATTACATAACATCAAAGCTAATTACAGCCTTTCTCGGTTTGTTAGTTTACCACAGACACACTGTTTCCCAGGCTAGATTTCTTACTATTTGTGCATCTCGTTAGTCATACATAGACTGTACTTAAGCTACAATGTTTAATATTTATCTGCGTGCCCACTGATGATCTACATGGAAAATACATGTAGACCTACATTTTGGCCATCTTGTGATTATACATTTTGTGTTGCCTCAAAGCTTCCCTCAAAATGCAAATTGCAACATTTAGGTCTTAAGAAAAAGGTTCACCATTGTAAAACAAGGCATTTTCAGGTTTTATATATTTTTAATGCTTTCTTTTTAACTTTTTTGATATCAGTAGTTTCTAGTGTCTTTGTTTTATACTAAAATAATATAATCAGAATTATTTGAGCTGATCCAGATTATTTTTTATTTATTGCAGTTATTCAATTGTATTTTTGCCATTTAGTAGATTTTCTATTCCAGCATGACTCTTAAATGAGGTTTGCTGTCCATCACTGGCCCCTGTCTCAGGTGCTAACCTTTCTAATTAATATAAATATTGATTGTGGATCAGGCATTCACAGACTTCACAAATACACCTATGCTGAAATGGACATAAATTCCCACAGAGTTACTGCAGAAACATGGGCTACTTCATGTTTGTCATTGCTACCAGCTTCGAGATTCTAAACTCCTCTGTCCGAAACTAACAGAATCTGTTGTAGAATCAAAAACACATAAACTACATATTAATGGCTTGGAATGAACTATTCGATAAGCAAATGTGGATATCATATTTGCTTAGAAAAGTAGTGTTATCTATTGCAGTATTAATGCAGTATCCACTTAAATAATGAGCAAGAAATATGCATAAAACTATACATAAATTTCTACTAAAGTGAAAAGTACCTTGTGTAAAATACAAAAAGTAAACATTACCTTGTTAGTTTTTAACAGTGGAGGGAGTTCTCTCCTTTGTAATTTAAACAAGATAGGTGTATATACATGCCATACATAGTTATGTTACTTAATATATAATTTTAAAAAATTGTTGATACAACATATAATAATTTATGGATGTGTAATGTGCCATAACATTTACAAACTGTATAATCCAGTGGTTCTCAAGGTTTTTATCAATGGGTTGCCAAAATATTTTACAAGTGTGTGTGTGTGTGTATAATATTCATTTTTATACAGATTTCAATTGATTTAAGTCCTTTAATTTAGCAACCATTAAATCATAAATATATCATATGCTTTTAAAACAACCAAACCTTCGTTGTATATGCTGAATTTTGGAGGGTTTTCAATGGTTTTGTGCTTAAAAGCTGGCAATCCTGTAGCAGTCATTTCTGGTCGGTTGGACATCTAGCGGCCAAAGTGGGCAGTGCATGCAGGGAGGCTTAGCTGTGGGTGGGGTCTTCTTTTGTTTAAGGACCCTTATTGGCAGAATAATTGATGCCTGTCCATAGTGCATGTGTGAAAAAGGGTTCCACAGAGAGCTGTGCATGGGTTTGCAGAAGACAAAGACAATTTCTGTAATCATCATTGCTTCTCATAAATGACCCTTATTTTGCTTAAACTTTGATGTGTTATTTTGATTTATATGTTTATAAAATTCTTAGGGATGCTATTAGGAATTATATATGGTCTTTTGAAGTAACTCAAGATTTCATTTAGAGGTCTTTGCATTATCAGGACAATGAAGAAATAACATTACTGCATAAGGGCTTTTTAACATTGTACTCAGGAATTCTGTAAAGGTCACATTTTTAATGAAAATATTCGAATTTAGATTTAATGTCATGTAACTCCTTATCAGCAATGTGTTCTTCTGGGTTCCCTGCTATGTATGCTTACGCTTTTTATCTGATCTAAGGCTTAAAGCAAAGGAAAATAATTAAAGCACTGCTTTTGTCAAGTGATGTTAGCCACACTAGGGTTGTTGACATTTCTGCTAATATGTTGAGGCAAGTAATGGGAGAATTGAAAGCTATGCAGTTTCCATTCAGCATGCAACTGAATGAAACCACTTAAGTCTCTCAGTGTAGTCAACCCATGGTTTCAATCTGTTATATGCATCCTGATGTCTTCAAAGAAGAATTCCTATTTTGTGAGACAGCTTTAGAAACTATAAATGCCATCACCTTCATATAAATTGTGGAAGTTTTCTTTGCCAACTGAAATAAGAGTATTGGTACTCTGCATGGGTAGCACCTGTAATTTTTGGCAACACATTTGGCTTTGCTGCTTTGATGAAGAAAGAAACTCCTCAGGTGACCTGTTGTTTTCTACATCAGCACACATTGACATCAAAGACTTTATCAACAACTCTGAAAGAAGTCTTGTCTACTGGCACGAAAGTTTTCAGCTTTATCAGACTTTGAACTATCCCATTTTCAAAAGTTTTTCTCAGCCTCACAGAGGACAAATTATGAAGCACTTATGCCAGGATCAGTCTACACACTTTTGACAAATTTCCCGTGTCAGAAACGAATATGAACATCGGGGACGATGAGTGTTCATGTAGTGTGACATAATCAAAGATCAGCAATGTGGCCTCTTGGAAGCCCCACCACTAAAATCTAGTCTTTTTTGGATCATTTGGCCTATTCTGACATTTCATACGACACATTCCTTGTCACTTCAAAAGAGGTGGTAATTAAGTAGAACTGAAACCCACTGATATTAAGATCTTGTATTTTTTCCTCTTGAATATCCAAATTGTTCTCTTCATAACACCCAGGAACGGGTCCACAATCATGTTTTCTTTCAGAACACAAAACCGCCATCATTACACACAGTGCTTCTGTAGCCATGATTAACAGTTTCTTGACCCACCTCCCCAATGACCTGAACTCACTCAAGAATGTTAACGATTATTGGTCCACGACTAGACTAAAAATATCATTTAGTCTGATCCAGGCATTAACATTTCACTTTTTAATAGAAAAAAAAATCTGAACAATTACCATGCAGGAGTTCATTCATGGCTTTAATTTTGGTGAAGATACTATGTGGTGAATATTGTAAATCATAGTTTTGCTGTTACCGGTCTGGATACTACAGATTGACTACAAGCTTTTTTTCAAGCTGCTGTTGTCATGTAGCCTTAGCAGTTGTTCTAAAGGCAAAGCTCTGAATACATCTCAGTACACTGCAGAGGTTACTCTGCTCAGATTCCATTAAAGTTAAAACATGGATTTGGGCACTGTTACTGTACTTTAAATTGTATTTTATTATGTGTATTGTTTGGTTATGGTCCATCAGTGGAACATGTTTCATTCGCAAGTTTGTGTATTAGGCACTTGATTTTAAATGTATCCCTACAGCATTCAAAATGATTGCTGTGCAGTCAAGGTTCTATTATTCAGTTATCAGAAACTTTATATAACCTTATATTAAAACAGTTTTTGACATCTCATCATTGTAGGCTGGAAAATATCTGTCAAAATATACTAATATAGGAAAACAATGAATCTCCTCGGTCAGCTGTCCATCACATTGACTGAAACTGTATTTTCCTCTCTTTAGTTATTTTTGAGTGTTTGACAGTACTGATTGTATTTGCTCTTATTTTAAACACAATTGGACCTCACTATACCTTCCATGTTCTTCAGTGCATTCCTATACAGAACTCCATATTATACATTCTAGTATTAGCTACATATTTGTCTTATATAAAAAAATCATTGATGGCCGCCTAATGGGAGACCCCAATCCCAAAAACTCCTGGTCTAAAATGAGTTAATGGAGTTCCCAAAGGTGCTGTTCAATTTTGAGGTCCATCTCCTCCCAAATCATCTCACTTGGGTTTAGGTCAGGTTATTATGGAGGCCATGCCATCTGACTTAGCACTCCATCACTCTCTTTATGGGTCAATTTTCCCTTACATAGCCTTGATCTGTACAAATATGTTAAATTAATAACCATTAAATGAAAAGGTGTGGCAGTGCTTATGACAAGCCAGGCTTAGAAGGACATCGTATAAAGGATCGTATAAAACTTCCTTAAATGTATCCAATTAAAATTCATTTAAAAATGAACCTTAATGAATTAATAATAATTGGTATTGATTGAAGTGTGATTTACATGTGATTTCATTACCTATTAAAGTCTTCTTACAATATATATTTCATGAGTTTGGGTTTAAAAGTACAATTGCTGCCAGCAAAACGTGACATTTTGTATTTTAAAGTTGAGTCCTGCACTGTAGACATTGCTGCTTTTAGACAAGGTTATTTTACATAATGTATCTTTTGTAATTCAGGAAGTGAATCACTGATGAAATTTTAATATAATTGGCTTCATGTGCAGACTCATATGTCATTACTGATGGATTATCAGTGCACTAAGTGCGCAGATCCGTTTGTGCTTAAAAAATATGTCGGTTCAGTCTGCATGTGGTACATGGCCAGATATGTGTGAAATATTTTCACATTCCATCCAAAACCATGGTCATTATTATCGAATTAGTTACACTTTACTGCAATCACAGCTACAACTTTCACTATATAAGAAACAGAAACCAGGCAGAAAAAATAATCATGGACTCCTTACACCCTGGGCACAAACTTTTTAACCTTCTATCCTCTGGCAGGTGCTTCAGAACAGTGTACACAAAATCAAAATACATTGTAACAACTTTTCTCCAAATGTTATGGAACAATCTGTGTTTGGCCTAAATATCAATAGCAAGGTCATATACAGTACAAGGCAAACGTGTTCAGACACCTGATCATGAGTTTGTTGGACCTACCATTTAAAAAATTAAATCAAAAGTATAAAAATTAAGCAACCCTACTTAAGTGATGTTTCAGTCCATTCCAAAGCTGGTCAAGGCTCGGTTCAGGCAACTGGAATTTTATGAAGCCTATAATTAATTTGTCTTTGTAGACCTTGCTTTGTGCTCAGTAATGCTGAAATAAAATAAGATTACCTAAACTGTGGTTACACTGTTGGAAATGGGGTATTTGCTTTTTTATTATTGATTAGACCCATTATTAGACCAGGTATCTTTAAAAAAAAAAACCTCAGGGTAAATAACGCATCTGTTTGTGTCTATCTAAAAGCTGTGAATTTAATAATTACAGGAATGTCTAAGCATTTGAGACGGTTTAGTGTAGTAATGGCATATCATAAGCCAATTTTCAAAAACATCTTAACATTGGACCTTAAAACATTTTATTACTTGCCAGTCCTGTCACGACTGAAGTGCCCTTGAGCAAGGCACCTAACCTCTAACTGCTCTTCGGGCGCTTTGGCTAGGCCTGCCCACAATTCCGGGCACGTGTGCTCACTGCCCCCTAGTGTTCACTAGTGTGTATATATGTGTGTTTCACTGCACGGATTGGGTTAAAATGCGGAGAACAAATTTCACTGCAAAGTGATTAAGAAAGTATACTAAATCTAAAGACATGGCTCCCACTAACCATTTCAGTTTATCCTAAATGTGTGCACAGAGTTCTTTTACACCAAAGCCGAACATAAAAAAAAAATGTAAGGGACCACCCTTTGTGTATAGGGTTGCAGTCTGGCTAAAACAGTAGAGGACATTTATCAAAAGAGTTGTTTGAGCTTTGAGTGGTGTTGTTTGTCTTTTTTTAGTGGATGAAAAGAACTTGAATAAGAATTTTTTTTCCAGATGCAGTAAATGCAACACAATACAAACAAGTTAATAATTACAGTAAACCCCTGAAACAGTTATGTTTCAAGAGTAGCCGTGAATATATAAAAAGTGAATAATGAACACCATTAAATACCTTTAAATTCCAGTTTTTATTATTTAAACATTAAATATGTAGCTTAATACACATTTTCAGTCGCAATTGCAGTGTTTTGTGCCCATCCACTCTGTCCAATAGAATCGATTATCCCACCTGAGGTGGGAGTTACAGCTTAGAAACTGCATAGTTCAATTACTATGAAGCAAACTTCCTTTGGTAAATGCACAGGTTAACTTTTTAGGACCCTCGAAAATGGTTGTTTTGAGTATTGAGTGTTAACCATTGAAATGTCATGTTTAGATTTATAAAAAAAGTAGCTATCCTATTTTGACGCCTGTCTACTGTACAGTAGATTATTTGCACAGCAATATAAACTTAACTACTATATATGAGACTCAGCTTGTTCCGCTGTGTAGAGCAACTGCCTATTTTATTCAACCATTCGTTATAATAGAATAACTTTTAGCTTTTTTGATGTAATGAGCTGCTGCTTCCACAAGCACTGCACATTTTGGTCAAACACTTAGAAATTGTAAACTAAATTAAACAGATAATTTGTTTTCTTCGACTAAAAAGACCAGTTAATGTGTTCCATTGTCCTGTTGAACAGTATACATTTTAGGGTAATGTTAATTCATTTTAATTGAAAAACATTTAAAATGGGTATAAAGTAGAATAGAACCCCAAGCTAAAACAGACTTACATGGTTGGGGGAAAACAAGGTAAATGATGTAGCTGAATACAAAACACAAAAATGTCGAGCTTTCACATTCTTTTTAACTGTTTTCCATTAACCCTGTTAATAAATAAACATGGAATTTAGCATTAGTTTTTATTACCAGGTTTCTAAAATACTTACTGCAATTACTTAATGTACTAAATGGTGTAATCATGCTTAATCAGTCAAGGTATTTCATGCTTGCAATGGAATTTTTTAAAACAATGTTCAATAGTTTACAGTGGCCATGCTGTTAATAACAAATAGATTTTACACCATAGGTTTTGCTAATAAAATATTGTAATTATATCTGTAACCACCATCACCACAGCAGGATTAGTGCTTTAAACGTTCCTGTGAGCTTTCTAATTTGTCATCCTCCTAATGTTGTCCTAATTGTCTCCTAATGTTCTTTGCTGCTGCAGCTGTAGTAAAAGCAGGTGATTAACTTTATTGTCTGTGTCTTATGCCTTGTTTTAGTGCAATTGAAACCTTAGTTTTGTTCAGGTCAGAAGTCTTTCTTACACAGAGTAGTAATGACTGCACTTTCTCTTTTTACCTGTGTTTAACAAGCTGTGTTTACAAAGCTGTAGTCAGCATGTTAAAAGATGTTTAATTACAACAGATAAATGTAATCAATGTTTCTGAATACTGCTAGATGATCTACAGCTGTGGTTTCTAAGATTATGTGTCACCTATAGTGGATTTGTAGATTAAATCATGGTGTCAAATCAATCAGTAGAAGCTAACAAAGGTGTGTCTCTTTTTCAGAGTCTTCCTGCGAGCCATCAATCAATATGCTGCTGTACTCAACAAGAAGTTCTTGGACCAGACTAACTTTGAGCTGCAAGTGAGCGATAACCTTGACTCAAATGGTTATGATACAATGTGAAAACAAGTCAGATGTTGTAGCAATCAGGTGTCCCCCGAGCCACTAGGATGCATAACAAGTACATTGTAGTTCCCCATAATTATTTCCTAAGTAAATAATCATATCCCTTTTATCATCAGTCTACACAGGAGTGTCACATGTGTTCCTTTTTTCCATAAATAAAATGCAATATTTAATTTTTATCTTTCTCTATTTTTCAGTTGTGGAATAACTATTTCCATCTAGCCGTGGCTTTTCTTACACAGGAATCGTTGCAGCTTGAAAACTTCTCCAGTGATAAAAGAGCCAAGATCTTCCACAAGTAAGTAATAATGAAAATGTGTAGGTGGCCATTGTATGGTGCACCTGGAGCTGTAGTCGTCAACAGTGGTCTCTTGCCAGAGCCAGGAGTTACACCTATGACTTCCCTGTTGATAGTTCAATGCTCTGCTTATTAAGCTACCCCAGTCCAGTACTGATTTGTCTCTTGGATTTTCTCTTTGTAGCCTTTTGTTTTTATGCAGTACTCAAGGACACAGTGGCCCGAGGCTTTTGTATCTGTCATAGTTGAGTTCATGTTAGCAAATACCATTTCTAGATCTTTTTCTTCTGCATTCAGATCTTTTCTTCCTAGAATTACAATGTAATATAATCGGAACAAGTACATTATTGTATTTACTTTGTATGCCAATGGAGGACGGCACAGTGACTAAGCGGATAGCACTGTCACCTTACAGCAAAAAGGTCCTGTGTTTGATCCCCAGGCAGGGCGGACTGGTTCTTTTTTGTGTGGAGTGTACATGTTCTCCCAATGTTTGTGTGTAACATGCAGCCAGGTTAACTGGACACACTGATTTGTCCTTAAGTACCTAGCCACTTGAATACTTAAAGTGGTGCCTTTTAGTACTGGTCCCAAGCTTGGATTTATAGGAATGGCATCTGTGCCAAAAAAATCATGTGGATTATGATCTGCTATGGCAACCCATAACTGGAGCAGCTGGATGGGACTCTGTGTACCAACAGAGAGAGACAGGGTAGCTGGAAGTGGAATCACATGTCCTTGTTCAGCCTGCTTACTTGGCTAAAAAGACGATCACACAAACCACCAAATTTCTGTAGATCTATCATTAACAGGATGGAAGCAGGACTGCTGGACATGGCCGCACACACTTAACCCCCTGAACCCACTGAGTTATTAGACAACACAGCACTTTACAGAAATAGAAGCAATGACTATAAATAAGGGAGCACTACTGTCACATTTGGGAAAGTCAGGTCTTCTATCCATCCTTTTAACCCCAACGTAAAATCATTATTAATGACAAAAATCTAGACATAGCCCACCCAGAGGCACTGGATGACAAAGAACATTGTAATGTCTCTACAAGGATAATGGCCCTGCCCTGATGTCCTGCTGCAGTGTCCCATACAATGTCCCATATGTGAGAACGCTTTTCACAACTGGATTAAGGACATTTTGACTACACCAACCATGGTGGTAAAAATATTCAGAAACAACTGTTTCTCTTGAGGAAAAGAACATCAGAAGAAGCTTCTCCTGCCAGCCGCTCAGCAGGAGACAGAAGAACCCTTCAGAAGGTCATCAGTACTCACCATTAGATTATAGGCAGTTCACCACCACCTCAGAAGGGCATATTTGGCTTTTGCTGACTCACTAGACGAGACAACATATTCCACCCTGGACATTATCGTGCTCATCTACCACAGTGAATGCTATATTTCATACAAACAAACTTAACAACAGCTGCTAACCCACAGCCAGTGTCTTTCTGCTGCAGGGGATTTGCAGTAGGCAGTTTTGGCCTTTAGGTGCACATTCCCATTGCACTGTAACTGAACCAGTTTGTTTGCTTCTTAGAATCCACTGTTATGCACAGTTTGTCATCCTCACTATCTAATCCATCATGGTGATGGATGATGCTCTGCCAAATACCAGCATAACACATAGTTCCAAATCAGTGTTACTGTGGTGCTAGAATTATTCACCCACTGTTTGTTGGATTCCTGTGGTTGCTTAGTGCTTGTAAGAGTGCCGGACAAACGTACATATAGACAAAGCTCATATTTATTTACCAACAAAGTATGCTTTTGTAGTAGTCAGACTTGATTGTGAGTGTGATTTTAGAAAGGTTTTTAAAATACAAATTGATTTATGTTTTTAAGAGGTCTTTGGTTTCTAACTTGTATAAAAAAGAAATGGAATATTGAGCAGTATTTCGTTCCTGTATTGTGTTTTCTGTTTTTAACTTATTTAGAACCTTTTTGACTAATTATAAGGAGATTTGGGTGTAAATTGAGTTTCTGTCTTGCTTTGTGTCCTTTTTGGCCTCTCACTATATTGCTGCATTAATGCCAGACTAAGCTCCATGCTATATGCAAATGGGTCAATACAGCGGTTGGACAATGAAACTGAAACACCTGTCATTTTAGTGTGGGATGTTTCATGGCTAAATTGGACCAGCCTGGTGGCCAATCTTCATCAATTGCACATTGCACCAGTAAGAGCAGAGTGTGAAGGTTCAATTAGCATGGTAAGAGCACAGTTTTGCTGAAAATATTGCAATGCACACAACATTATGAGTGACATAGCTCATACTTCAAAAGAGGACAAATTGTTGGTGCACGTGCATCTGTGACCAAGACAGCAAGTCTTTGTGATGTATCAAGAGCCACGGTATCCAGAGTAATGTCAGCATACCACCAAGAAGGATGAACCACATCCAACAGGATTAACTGTGGATGCAAGAGGAAGCTGTCTGAAAGAGATGTTTGGGTGCTAACCCGGATTGTATCCAAAAAACATAAAACCACGGCTGCCCAAATCACGGCAGAATTCAATGTGCACCTTAACCTGTTTCCACCAAAACTGTCCGTCGGGAGCTCCACAGGGTCAATATACACGACCGGGCTGCTATAGCCAAACTTTTGGTCACTCGTGCCAACGTCGGTTTCGATGGTGCAAGGAGCGTAAATCTTAGGCTGTGGACAATGTGAAACATGTATTGTTTTCTGATGAGTCCACCTTTACTGTTTTCCCCACATCCGGCAGAGTTACGGTGTGGAGAAGCCCCAAAGAAGCGTACCACCCAGACTGTTGCATGCCCAGAGTGAAGCATGGGGGTGGATCAGTGATGGTTTGGGCTGCCATATCATGGCATTCCCTTGGCCCAATTCTTGTGCTAGATGGGCGCATCACTGCCAAGGACTATCGAACCATTCTGAAGGACAATGTGCATCCAATGGTTCAAACATTGTATCCTGAAGGCGGTGCTATGTATCAAGATGACAATGCACCAATACACACAGCATGACTGGTTAAAGATTGGTTTGATGAACATGAAAGTGACGTTGAACATCTCCCGGCACAGTCACCAGATCTAAAAATTATTGAGCCACTTTAGGGTGTTTTGAAGGAGCGAAAAAAAAAAAGTTTCCTCCACCAGCATCACGTAGTGACCTGGGCACTATCCTTCAAGAAGAATGTCTTAAAATCCCCCTGACCACTGTGCAGGACTTCATTGTCCAACCCCTGTATTAATTGATCAATTGAACAATCTGATTTGCAGTAAAAAAAAAAATCCATATCATGATTGACTAAGGTAGAAATCAGTAGATGTTGCGAGGTATGTGGAACAGTCTTTTCAGAAGTGTCAAAGCCAGTGTAAGCTCTTATTGTTTCCTTACTCTCTTAAGCAAAAATTCTTCATGGCTCTTCACTTTGTGCCAAACTTTGAGAAAATTATCATTCATTTTAAAAAGCTATTTTCTCTTTGCAAGACTGATAATAATAAAGGTATTTCACTATCTAGTTAGACAATGCAGGGAACCACTGTCACTGTTTTTGAAACTACCATGTATGTCAAGGTGAACATTTTCAAATAACTGAGTGAAATGACTGCTCATTGCAACTGCTTTTTTTTTGTTCAGAACGCCCATGGTGTTCTCATCAACACAATCATGCACAACATCAGAGTATTTATAGACAGGGTGTTTTGTCATAAATGATGTTATGTCATTACAAGTAGACTGATGTTGAGCCACTGAAGTATCGAGCAGAGATGAATTACACTAGCTCACTATCACTGCAGTCCAGGATTTTAATTCCCAGTGGTGCTAGTGGCCATTCAGGTGTCCACAAACTGACATAATTATCTGATATAATTGCTTAGTTGCCTGTCACAGTTGGCTGAGGCCCTGTGATGACTTGGTGTCCTTTCTGGAATGTTGTTGCACATCACCTGATTTCATGATGAACATATTAATTTTCTGGAGAAGTAATTATTAAATAAGAAGAACTACAGGAGAATGTACAAATCACAAATACTTTTGTTTTTCCCCTCTCTTCTGGAAATGGGATTTGTTTTAACAACCCAAACATTGAAAGGGAGTCTTCAGCAGCCACTGAATTTAAGGCAATTACACAAAGGGTCTTGCGTTACTGAACCCTGGGCTGCAGCTTAAACTAGATCTTACTTATCAGCTCATTTGCTTTTTGCTGATTGTGTTTAGCTATAGTACATTGTGAACTAGCAAATATCTTTAGTGTGAAAGTGTTTGAGGTCAGCAGTAAATGCAGCTGATGGGTTTAGTGACTCGGTGAGGAAGCCTGTGATGCAGTCTGCATGTGTTAATAAGACCTTGATTTTTTCTGTCCTTGTCATCATAAATTACACCACTTTCATGCGTATTGACAAAGCTGTCAATGATTGATGCAAATTCAGGAGAGAGCCTTAGGTCCTCTGAAATGTCAGAATGTGTCTGCATGGTGATGAGAGGAGATTAACTTGAATGTGTGCCTGGTTCAGATTTATTTAGCATTTTGGAATGTAAGCTTTGATATAGCATCCTTTCCCCCCATATGTGGATGGCTGTTGTAACATGTTTAAGTATACTCAAGTAGCTTTTGTTTACTTATGAGAATGGTAGGTCATAAAATAGAGTATAGAACAGACCTGAGCATCAACTGGCGGCCTCCAGGCTACATTCTATAAATCAGGTTTAAATAAGTCCATATCAGGAATCCTGGTAAAGTGGTGGGATATTCCACTGGCAAACCTGCAAGATTTTGATCTCCTTGGTTCGTTACTCGGCATTGCCACTGATCAGCTGGGTGCCATCTAGCTGGCATTATTGGCAGTGCTTGCTGGGTGGGATGACTGTACTATATCAGTGGTCTTCAAAAAGCTGTGTAATCATACATGAGTTTTCTTTGGAATGGGGTGCTATTTTTCAAGGCGTTCCCAGGCCAGCTGAACGATATAATCTCGCCAGCGTGTCCTGGGTCTTCCCCGGGGTCTCCTCCCGGCTGGACTTGCCTGA
>JAYDZF010000006.1:7434072-7444907 GCA_034509105.1 Microcambeva barbata | reverse complement strand
GATACGAACCAAGCTCCTGCTCCGTTTGTACAGGGACTGAATGGCCCGTATATTTATTTTCTGTAGAAGTTAATATTAAACAAGAAGAGCTAAAGGAGAATATACAAATCACAAATATTTTGTTTTTACCAGGGTACTAAACACACAGAAATAAAAGGACTTGAGTGTCACATAGGAAACTTTCATAGCTTAGAAAAAGATTTTGGATGTACACTTCAAGCAAGTTTTGTGGTTTCTTAAAATAATATACAACAAGAAAAAGAACAGAAAAACAGCAAATATAGTAATTGTATATTAAACAAAAATAAATCAGAAAATGGTGAAATTGTTTTTATTTTATTATGTTTTTAATTTAAAAAATGTACAATACCACTATTTATGAGATACATCTTTGTCATAGCTAAACATGTATTTGACTCATTATTATCAATAGGAATAGAAATAGCAGTGAAAATAAACATGTTTATTTACAACAGTATTAGATATTAATATAGGCTGAAAATAATAAGCTTCTGTCAGATTTACCAAATTATGGGATTATTTTATTAAAAACTGAAAGAAATCTAGTGGGAGTGCATGTTCTCTCTGTCAGGATTTCACTTGCTGGGTTTTAGCATGAATTATTTTTAGAATGACAGACACTGAACATTTAATTAGTGCACAGTGAGCAGTTAAGACAGGAGGCGTCATTAACAGGAGATGCGTGGTCAAACTGACAGAGAAGCAACATGATCTGATAACCAGTCCAAACCTCATACTGTTCAATTACCTGACACCCAACCTAGTGTCTGGGTTACTCATGATCAGTCACAAAATGCATACAAAATTAGACTGTGTAGAACAAATCAATTAGCAATTATTTATTTAAGTAATATAATTCTGGCAGAAATGTTTTTTTCAGAAAAATGTATACGCGGTCCTCCATGTTCCTTGAAGTGTTGCCTCCCGTCCAGTTTCAGAAAATTCGCACTTGACATCACTCAAACAACCTGGTAACAATTCTTTTGCATCATGAACACATGCTGCTCAATACTATACACCACTATTCTGACCAGGATTCCAAAAAGAGGTTAAACAATGCGACCTAAGTACTTAATGGTCTTGTTTGAAGCTCAATATGCTGAGGACAAACAAATACACACACACACACTCACACACATTGCACTTTGTTTTAATCAGATTCCTCAGTTTTATCAAATGTTTCACAGAATTAAATAAGGGCATCATTTGATTGAATCCCCAGTACATTGTGACAGTTAGATAAATAAAAATATAGAAAATGTATTTATTTTGTTTTATGATAGACAAAATTCTAGACATATGGTCATCTTAGATTCTTAGCTTTGCCATGTGTAATAGTTTTTTATTGCTATTATTAATCCTTAAAAAAACTTTATTTTAATAATTACCCAGCAATAAAATCTTTCACCCAGTTAAGGTCTTGAATTTGACTTTTGATGTTTCCTGAGGGTTGTTGATACTAATAAAACAAAGCTTTTACAACTGTGAATAATTCTGTACTTAGTATTTGTGAACAACGGTTAATAATGAGAAATATACTTGGAAAAAAAGGAAAAGAGTGGCAACAAATTAAAACATTCAAGAAGTCATCTTTTACATCTGGCTTGTTTTATTTATGCTCGTACCCATTTGTGGCATTAGAAAAGGGGACAGAAAAAGTATTGTGATTCATTTTAATAGATTAATCTGATGTTCTTTTGGGTATTCATTTTGAAATGTATTATTTCATTTGTGCTGCTGCACCTGAGACCTGCCATGTTTGGAGAGCATGCAATCTTCTGAGGGAGAGGGAGTAATAATTCAGTCTGCTGGTTCATCTGCTCGGCTGAGACAGGCCTAAAACAGGTCTGAGAGCCTGAAGGAAATGGAGTGTGCTCAGTACAGTCTGAAAGGGTTTTTTTGTGTGTGTGTTTTTCAGGTATCAGGACATGAGGAGACAGATTGGCTTTGAGATCCGGGACATGTGGTACAATCTGGGTGAGTGTCCCTGTGCTAAATCTCTTTATGCTATAAATAAAGCTTATTTAATAATAAATTAGTCAATCTACATGTTAGCTATTTACACATTCACAAAACGTTGTGAATATTTCGATGCAAATTTCAGGATGAATTTAAGATGCAGTCCAACATATACACTTGAACTTTTGAATGAACATGTCCAACTGTTCAGTGTTTCAGTACATTTAGCACACTGTTTTTCACACAATAATGTTACTCCATAGTTCAATATAAGTGTTAATCTTAACAAATACAATGTTACAGTGTGTTTCATATTAATACAATAATAATTGAAGATTATTTAAAACAAGATCTGTTAGAACACTTAAATAGTGGAATAACTCTATTTTTAAAAATAAACTATATTCAGCATTTCATGAAATTACATAGGGAATGGATGCTGGTCAGGTAAAATTATTCTTTTAAAATTATAATATTATTATAATCAATTATTTTTATTATTATATGTTTTTCTGCTTTTCTCTAGTGTAACGGGGCAAAATGGCTCTTTTGATAGTAAAGGTGGCCGAGCCCTGATCTAGTCAATTCAGAACTGCTCTATACTTTGTGAATGGTACAGTGACGAACCCATACTACTTGTACAGCATCAATCATCTAGTCATTGTTCCTCTGCATGAACAGCAGAGGTGTGATTTGTTTTTGGGGTTTTTTCATAAACGACAATTCCCCAGCTCATTGAGGTCATTAGGGAACAGCTGCTGGAGTCCATGCCTCAACAGACAATAAGTCGACTTATAAACAGCATGACATGTCATAGTCAAACTTTAATTGATGCTCAATAGCACATGACAAGTTATTAAAACTTTGACATTTTTGTTCAGCTTTTTTTTTTTTTTTTCAAAACATTGTTTGAGATCACCGCTGCATTCTTCTACTTACATGCTCTGCATACACGATAGAATATTACTGTAGCGGGAACCCCAACTTTTTGTGAGTAGTGTATATCTCTTATTTAATGCTGCAGTTGTCAATCTGTCTTCTATTGATATTCTAATGGAGGAGTGAGCGTGATTCCTAGGCAAATCACTTTGTGACTGCTTCTTTCCCAAGTACAGTAATAATCAACTTCAAAGCCGACCATGGATGGCTTTGACAAATGTACGGCCAGTGCATAATGATGCACCACAAATCAATTCAGGAATCGATTCACTTAATTTATGAGTCAATCATTTCATTCAATCGAATGAATCCATATTCACTTTAAACAGCAGAGGGCCAAATTATTACAAATATTAATCTATGTTGAATTTGATCCTCAATTAATATTTTGTTCACAGTTAAACCTGTCATATTCATGAAATATAATGCTTTTAAAATATATTTGTCTCATAGTGGAGTGGATGCATTTGTTACCCCTAAGAATTTTATAGAGATATGAACTTGATCCATTTGAGCCATCAGAAAACTGAAATTGCTTTCAAACAAAGACAGACGCACATGTATCCTTTACTTTACGTTTTTAATATCCTTTACTTTAAACACTGCTACGGTGTTCAGTGTAATGGGTGTAATGGGAAAGGAATCCCATGTGTCATGTTGACACACATTACAGTGCTGCTACTTTATTTCTGTTTACTGTTGCATTTAAATGGAATGCCTTTTTTAGTCATACATAATAAATAGAGGTGTATAGTAAGACGAAATTCTTTCAAAAGTCGTCACTTAGAACTTCTTCAGCTCCTCTCCTCATGTGTCTCCTCATTTCACTGCCAGTCATTATGTGTTCAATGATCTCCATATTGGTCTTTTAAGGTAGTTTATCTTCACTATCCTCATGATATTTTAAGCCATATCCACTACATTTATAATGTTATTTTGTTGCCAAACTATTTTGCTGCTGCTGACAAATGTCAAAACACTGCCAATGGTGTGTCACAGATTCTTATAATCATTGCTTGTCTGATGCTATCAAATTATTTATCTTGTCTCTTGATTTAACACATCACATTTGATACAAGTTATGGATCTTTATTGAGTTACCAACGGTTTAATCTTGGGGCAACATAACTTTAGGTCATACAAACAAACTCTAGATTTAGAGGGTTTAATTAAACAAAGTTTATTTTTGTTTTAGAAACAGCCGACTCCTAAAGCAGACTGTGTGAAAGGTTTATAAATGTAGGTGGTAATTGGTGAAGAGAGGCAAGAATGATGGTAATCATATTCAGTGTGAACATTTTCTGTATCATTCTGCTCATAACAGCGTAATTTAAAGCTAAATTGAGCTCTTAAGAAAAGTTTGTATATGTTAATCCTCATTTGCAATGGGTGGGCGAATGTTGGCAACTGTAAGCTCAAAAACATTGTGAACATACACTACTTACTTGCACAGTTAATTTTAGGTTTGAATCAGCTGGTCAGTAAAAGCACCAATTTCCAACTGCACAGTGTCTGAATATTTTAAAAATATAGATCCTATTTGGTGAAAAAAGGCTGAAATCTATTTCCAGTTTTTTTAAGTCAATCCCACATCTAATTGAAGGAGTTTGGTGAAAATGCAGCCCTACATCCTATGTAGATGCGGTGGTTGGAGCCGAAATAGGATATTTAGAGAGAACACAAGATACGGAGAAAACATGCAATAGGACCTGGAGCACTCTGACAGGGGATTGTGAGACAACAGTGACTATGCACTGAGCCACCTGCCACCCATGATGATGATAATAACTATAAGGATCAGTATTTTTTTCCTGTGTTTGATGTAAAGTAACGTGTTTATGTAAAGTAACCCTATTTCTGTGCTTGATAATTCAAAAGAATTCACTGCTCGTCCTGCGATCTGCCCCCTTCTTTTTGTTTCAGTTTAGTTATAATACATATATGTTGGGTGAGGCCTCATAATTCAGAGGAGAAGGTCGAAAATCACTTTTGATATAGCCGAAGAATTCATAGCAGCTGTCATTATTTAATAAATTCTTGACTTTGTTATTTAAACCCCGCCAGGTCCACATAAGATCAAATTCATCCCGGAGATGGTGGGGCCGATTCTGGAGATGACCCTGGTTCCAGAGATTGAGCTGCGTAAAGCTACGATCCCAATATTCTTCGATATGATGCAATGTGAATTTCATTTCACCCGCAGTTTCCAAAGGGTACGTTCTATTCTCACAGACATTCGAAAAGCACTTGTATTACTATTATTGTTTGCCTTTACATGCATTGAGGTTTTTTATATAGAATCCTAAACAAAAAAGGGGTGGATTGAAGAAATAATTTGATTATCTTTGAACGAAGCATGATCGTTGCAGCTCAGATTATGCCAAAAACTACAGTTTATGCATCACTCGTTTTACGATTTGTTTACATTGGGGTAAAATCATTCAGTGAAGGACTGTTTTGTAGGAAGAAACAGCTTGTCGACTAGACATAGCAGATCAATCTAAATCTTAAATCTAAATCTAAAGTGATAGACAGTTCTGCAGACAAAAACAACTTGCTGGGAGTGCAGAAGAAAAAAAACTTAATTGCCAAGAGAAAGCAGAACAGTTAAAAATCTTCTAGTGAATGCCATTTCTGCAGGTGGAAATGGCTTCATAAGAGAGAGAGAGAGAGAGAGCATATAGACCAGAACACTAAAAAAGTTACAGCTGACAAGAAAGCTATGATGATTCAAATAATCACACTTCTCAACAAACAGTTCATCATGTTACACTGTTATTTTAAAATGGTTTCAGTAGTATGTTCAACCTGACTGTATGTATTTTTTTTTTCTTTCAAACACCGTTCCTTACTTGTTTCTCTTCAAACTGTAGAAGATCAGCTTCTTCTTTTTATAGTAGGGAGCATAGTTGTTAAGCCTCCTCAGCCCGGTACGCTCATCACTTTTCCTCATACTTACAAAGAAAAATGCTTTGTTCTCAACAGCTTCCATTAACATCTTTACTCATACTGTAGCTCTGTGTGTATCAGTGTCTTTTAAGCGCTGAGCTAATGCACTGGGAAATATTTCATTTGGGGTTGATCACTTTGTAGGTTGAAGGAGATCTCAATGTGTCTGTATTAGGGTTCCATATAACATTCCATTAATGAATTAATTGTTGCATTGAATTGAACCCCATTGGGATAAAATGAAATGTCTTTTAGGACCCAGGAGATTTTTTAACCTGACCCTATAGTGTAGAACCTAATGAATGCTGTTTGGACTGCTTGGTCAATGCTTTTAAAACAGGATGTCCAATAAGATCATGATCAGCTGTCTAATACTTTGGGCTGCTCTAAATTGTATGACCATTTAATCATTCATTGCATGATTTGTTAAGTACAGTACATTTTCCTTTATGATGTACATCTTCAATAATGCTAAACCATTTGATAGTCTAACATTGCCAACCCATGAAAATTGGGATTTGAACAAACTACCTTCCTGTTGCAGCTAAAGCCATAATCTAGTATCTGATCTCACCACAGCTCAAGTTAAATAATGCTTTACTGAATTGTGTTTAACCACTCAGTTTCATATGTTATTGAACTTATGATTGGCTATTACCAAAGTCAAACAAACTAGACTTTTCTATTATAGAGGACCAAGACAAATTCAGCTGAGCACCTTCAATCAATATCAGGACCAATACAAGCCTATACAATCACACAGATTATTTAACAATCAATACATTTTTACTACCCACATGCTATGTACATTTTTTTTTATCAATACTACTACTAATATTAATTCATCCACAGACTTTCTATCCAAATTCTTCCCAAATAAAATTGTCTGAGCTCATTTCACATATAACATGTGTAGATGATGTTTAGGTTGTATTCATATATGAATATGTTTTCATTTAAATAATTTGTGGTGAATTGGGAAGTTGCATTTTTTGGTATTAATATGTGTTATAATAACACATGTAATTTATAGTCACTTTAGGAACAGCAAGGAAAGTTTGCTATGTTCAGTGCATATTAATGTTCACATTAATTTTAAGATTATTAGTTTTCTGATTGCGTTGTGTCTGGTTTACAATTCCATAAAATTTGGAATACAAAGAAAAGTACAGCTTTCTTCTCTTTTATGAATCTTGTAGCCAGTACAATAGAGAAACAACTGTCAGTCACAGATCTCCACATCATCTTAAAAACAATTTGTGTGTGTTTACATGCACTTAGATTGTTATTAAACGGACATTGTTATTGTTCACTTTGCAGTGCAAACACAATATTTCTATGTGAAAACGACAATTACCATAGTGACGCATGAACTCCCACAAGCATAATTAAAATGCAATTAAAATTTTTATGTGTGTCAGAAAAACGACATCCCTATATATATTCTTTTATCTGTGTTTAGAGTCTTGTTTCTCTATCACTCAGTTTAAAAACTTTATGGTTTCCACTTTTTCTCATTTCTTTTCTCATTTTTTTCTGACTTTCACCTTAGCCTTGCCTTAGCCCTGCTTTTGTTGGGTGGACGGGATCTCATTAGCTGCTAGAAATTATGCTATCTTTCGATTTGTGAGAACACCCTATGAAGTTAGTGTCTGCAAATAAAGTTTATATTTGAGTTTTAAATAAGTAATAAGGTTTTCTCTTTTTCAAAAAAGGATGATGTGGAGCGGAACATTGCTCCTTGTACATATTTATCGCTGAAGTCGTTCAACACTGATCACTGTTCATTTTAGCAAGCATAAATCAGCTGTTTACTGTCAGATTGGACTATTTGTGAAGGCATGGGGCTAAACATTCATTTTATCTGCATTTTTAAAGAATGTGTACATTTAAATATTGTAAACATGTATTATATATAATTCCGCTTCACTGTGTACTCATACTCTTTTTCATTTCTGTCAGCTACAATTACAGATTGTAGTGCACTTGTGTCTCTCAGAGACAAGTTAACAGATTCAGAGACAAGTATTCAAACTAGTATTCAATCAATGTTAGCCTGTTCTTCAATGATCCGGACCTCCAATGAGCATACCTGAATACCCCAGCAAGTAATGACTGAGGAAGCCCATCTTTCAGTATGAAACCTGGCTGCCATCTTGTTATCAAGGCAAATCTTTTGAATGGGAAGGGGGTCATGTAGCATATGAATCCGAATTTTCCAAGAAAACAAATAACTACCACAATTATATTTTTATTATCTCTTGTGGTCCATAAATTATTTTGAATCCGATATAAGAAAATGGGTCTGATTACGTGGTTGTTCCATATTTCACACAACACCATAACCTTCACATCACCTTTACTTTGGTTTCTGCTATTTAGTAAGGGTTTGCTCCAGTACCTCACATTCACGTACCTGTAACGAAACGATTACACTTTCTGTGCTGATAACTTTTTGAACTACAAAAATGTATAACATTTCATTGGATTGATGGCAAAATACTAAAATAAACAACAAAACATCCTATTTTCATTTAATATAGTTTGCTTTTTTATTTATGAACACCAGAGGTTTGCAGGAATCATAGGTGAGTTAAAGTAGGGAAGTCATTATCTTATATTAGCTGAATAGGGAGAAATGCCACCAGTGCCTTCCTTTCCTATATCACAAAACCTACATTTATTTTGTTTATTTGTTTTTCTCTTTCTTCTGTCTTTTTTATCCTCTGGCATCTCCTCTCTTACCTTCCTGTCTACCTCTCTTTCACTGTGTCCAATCTGTTCCTGATTGAGCATTTCATTGCTAGTGATGAGCAGATGAAGATGAGCCTGCTCTCACAGCCGGTAAAAGCTGATTATGCTCCCATCAAGAGAGGCAATGGGTAGAGAAAGAGAGTGGGTGGTGCTAATGGAATGAAAAATTAGCCACATTTATTATTTACAGTTGCTGTGTTTAATTGCAGTTTGAAAACGAGATCATCACCAAGTTGGATCACGAGGTGGAAGGAGGGCGAGGAGATGAGCAGTACAAAATCCTCTTCCAGAAGATGTAAGACTTGATTACTGGTGTAAAGCCGGCCTTAGAGCTTCATAAATGTCTGTAATCTTGCTGCATGCTCACACTGTCACTCATCGACAAGCTTTGGCAGCTGAGCTCGGGGAATATTGCAGTGGAATTTGTTCTTGTCAAGTAATTGCTGTTTTGTATGTATGTGTGTGTATATGTTTGTTAGTCTTTTGGAGCACTGTAGGAAGCATAAGTATCTGGCAAAGACTGGTGAGAATTTTGTGAGTTTGGTAGTGCGCCTATTGGAGAGGCTACTGGACTACAGGACCATCATGCACGATGAGAACAAGGAGAATCGCATGAGCTGCACCGTCAATGTCCTGGTAAACTCAGTTTCCAAAACTATGGCTAAAAGTGACAATTAATAAGTAATTTATACAGTTCACTTATTTTCAAAAAAGGAGACTTCGGTTTACACTGTTGGCAAGCATCCTGTAGAAATGAGTACAGATTTTTCCAACCATCTTTATAATTCACAAAGTCACCTCTTTAATTTGCTCATCATGTGTGGTGCATCCATTTAAGTAGTATAGAATAAAATGCTAAAGAAAATATTTGAAAAAAATACTACCAGCAATAATCTGTCAAGGTCAGGCTCTGGGTATGATGATGAGCTTAATCAGATCTGTTATTCGAGTGTTAGCTAGACCTCTACATTACAGATAATGTGTAAAATATTAAAACAAACTACGGAAACTGCCGCATTTAAAAGATCATACTGGGTCAAGCCAGTTTTGCTGTATGTCAAAACACCCACATAAAACAAAAATGAATGCTTTCATTTCTCCATTGCCAAGTAAACAGCAATTACACAACAGGTATTTCTGACTGGCCTGTGTGGTGGGTTGGAAGAATTTTTACAGTTATTCGGTTTTATTCCACATCCTAGTTGTAGAGAGGTCACGAAGAGATGGGATGAATTATTAGCTTTTTTGGGGGGTGCAGTGATCGTCATCCCCATTACACCACCTTATTTTTCCAATCAATGCGTAAAAGCTATAATTACACTAAGGCTCCAATAAATTCGAAAATGTACTTAATTTCATGGACCTCTTTGTTTCATCATTTCAAATCTAAAGCTTGATATCTACACAATTATTGGCTGCTGTACACACAGGGGGGAGAATACAGACCAGGGTTACTAATAACTTATTCTGTTACAACATCTATTATTATTATTTTAAATGGTAAAATAAATATTTCATCTTAAATACATTTGTTTTATACATGGTTGCTCTGCTTCATCTTTTTCATTTCAATAGCTCTTTAGCATATGAAAGCAGCAGAGCACCCACGTTTTATATTATTATCTGCACATAACCAACTCTCTTATCATAAACTTGATTAATTGTTTCTACAGTACATAAAAATAATTCATTTCAAAATGGCTGGAGTTGTGTGCATTTACAAGTTTCAAAAGAGAATTACAATCCAGTGCTTACTACCACTATTGATTCTGCAGCTCCGTGCAAGACGTTATTATTGATTTAACTGCTTATGAATAGAAATGATGATAATGAAATGCTTTAAACATCCCCCAGACCCATAATGTAGTGTGTTTCTTTGGAGATCACGCACTGTCTTGTTTTCTAAAAGACTAACTGTGAACAGTTGTACGTCTGCAGGGAGTCTGTAAAGGTCAGCTTTCGTCAGAACAGAGTCACACGCCTGCCTGTGTAGAAACACACCAACCTCAGATTCACCCCGTCACCATCATTCTCCTCTTTCTGCTTTTTTTATATACAACAATAAAGCTCTCTTCGGGTTCCTATCTGTCAGTTTTCATTTTTCATTGTTTGCCTGGTCTCTTCGGCAAGCATCTGTTTATCCACTTAAATAATTTTCATACATGCACAGATAAACATATTTGGTTCAGTTTCATGATCATCCTATATATATA
>JAYDZF010000006.1:7412918-7432845 GCA_034509105.1 Microcambeva barbata | reverse complement strand
AGGACATTTTAAAACAAAATCTGGTGGCTTCTGCCCGAAAGCTGAAGATGGGTCGTCACTGGGTCTTTCAGCAAGATTATATATATATATATATATATATATATATAAACACAGGCTCAAAAACACAGGCTCAAAATCACCTGATACAATTGGTCTGCACATCCTTCAGCAATTTATCTTAGATACACATAAAACAATCTCTTTTTTCACTTCAATGATATATGTTGGCTTTGTTTGTTTGCAGAATTTCTACAAAGAAATCGAGAGAGAAGAGATGTACATCAGGTAAATTATTTCTGTTTTTTCATTTCCTGTTTGTGTTTCTTTTATTCTCCTCACAGAGCTTAAAATTAAAACTTGCCTTTTTTTAAACCGGCATCTGTGGTGTTGATGCAATAAATGTTTGATTATAGTGTTTGTGCTCTGTGTCTATGCTCAGGTACCTGTATAAGCTCTGTGACCTGCATAAGGAGTGTGATAATTACACTGAAGCAGCCTACACTCTACTGCTGCATGCCAAGCTACTGAAGGTAGTGGGGTGGGGGGGTGCTTGCTTGTTTGTGTATATATATATATATAAATCTTCCTTTTCTTTTAATAGAAATAACTTATTGTAGCTAAATTAACAGTCATGTTGTGCCGTGTCATTTCTTTTTGGAATTTGTATGTTTTTGGTTTTCTTCCATAGCTCAAAAACAAGCAAGTACGGTAAATTGCAGACACAAAATTGTCCATGACTGTTGTATGTGTTTGTCATGAAATGTAACTTATGTGTGTAAAATACAGCGTTTCAAATGAGTTTTTGTATATAAATATATTTATTTTATTACTCATGTATATATACACACAGTTGTGGCATGTACAGAAGCTGATAAGCTCTCTCTTTCTTTTTCATTTTTTTTTATTTATATATTTATATATATGCATCAGCTTGAGCTTATATGTTGAAAATGGCTTAGATGTCCGTTGGTGGGCTTTTGCTATCTGCTGGCTGGAGAGCCTAGCTGTGATTTTTTCCCATGCTAAAAGGAAAAAACCTTTCATTTCTACAAGTGGATTTAAGTCTTTTACTGGTACTTAAAATATCTGCTTAGTAAAGCCTTTTTGGCATTAGGCTTCCACACACATCCTTCCAGCTTGTGATGCTGCTCCAGTTTCGATGCATAGCTCAGAGCATTTGAAGGGATTAGTGCTGTGATATTTTTCACATTCTGAAATGCTTCATGCAGCTGTCCCATTGTGTGTTTGCAGTAAGCCGTTTGGAGCTTTGTAATGAGGGAAGCTGTAATAACACTAACTCAACAGTTTGAGAACGATTTAACTAAAGCAATTAATTATATTCTTCTCTTTTGTCTACTTGGTTGAACTCATAAGATGTTTGTCCAGGGTGAAATCACTACACTGTTAGCAGATATGTGGGGGAGAGAGTGTAGAATTTAGGTGAATTGTTATATTTAATTATCTCAACACTGGTCTTTTAATATAATGGCTCAATATAGTGCTTAGTATGAAGACCAGTTGGGAATGTAAAAAACACAGACAAAGCCTTAGTTTATTGTTGTGAGGATACTTTTAATATTTGTGTTATTCATATTCATGTAACAGTGCCCTGGTGGAGCATTGGGATTTTCTGCTAGCAGTCTGAACTCAACAGTTTGAAACTCAAGTCGTCACTGGTCGGCTGGGCACCACCTTAGCTACAAGGATGCAGATACCAATGCATTGTAGTCCCAAGCCTGAAAAAATATAGAAGGAAGGGCATCCAGCATATTTATCATGCCAAATCAATATGTGGACCAGAGAGATCTGAGAGAAGCATAAAGGATTCACATTCATTTTTATGTAATGTGTGATTTTATGTAACATTTTAGGTTTGTGCAATTTTAGGTGTATAATTAATATCAAAATATTTTGGGTGTGGGGTGATGAAAGGGTGATCAATAAGCTTTAGTGGTTGGCACAGTGGCACATGTCTTGGAGAAAGCATGTGTCATACTTTGCCTGTCTGAACTTAAACGTAAAGTAAATGTAAGTATAAAGAAACGGGGAAAAGGCTTCAAGGTCATAAAATGCATATCTCAAAATATATACTAATATTTGATCCTAAAGTCTTCACCTGGCAAAATTAGTAGCCATACCAGACATTCTTTACCCTTTATGCTTGTGCTGTCCAGAAATGTAAGTAGGATCAATTTGTTACATTTTTTTTGGATAACAGCACAAGCAGTCCCTGAATGCAGAAATGCTAGGCTTGTTGGTTAAGGGAAGCAAATGCATGTGCTGTTTTACATTCAACACAGCTGGTGGTTTCCCATGAGTCTTTTGTCTTCCTGAAGACATTTACCCTGTACTTGTTCCTTGCTGTGTAACCTGAAACATCATTTACATTTGCAGTAAACTGAATCAGTTCTGACGTGACCCTGAGCAATAAACACTCCCCACCAACCACATGCCAGCAGTGGCTGTTCTCATCTGAGGGTCAGCTAACTGGACTTAGCCATTCAGTCTGCTCATTATTCTTTGTACTTGACTCAGGGAGGTTAGGGTATTGTGTGGTCTTCAAAAACAGTACAAGAAGTATAAACAATCACTGCTTAAAATGGCAAAACATAATTTCATCATAAATATTTAAAGGTTGCCGCTTTCTTGTTTGTTTCTCTCTGCTGATGGTCATCCCAGATCTTTCTGCGTTGAGATTTATTTTACTGCAGTTTTATGCCAGTCAAAGTGAATATGCTTATATACCTTAGTGAACTTCAAGGGTTTTTTTGTTTGTTTGTTTTTTACCACAAGCTTAATGTGTTTTGTAGTCTCATGCCTACTTCGCACTTCACAATATTTCATTTAGTTGCCCTAAAGTTACCTGGTGTTTGTGCAGCAATCCAAATCGACTTCTCAATCCTTATGTGTGAACTCCTTTACAACTCGATCCAAGAGGCTTACCTAGCACTCAGAAACTCAAGAAATATTTTTTACCACGTTGAATATCAGTATCTGAGTCACTTGACTGCCTATGAGTGAGGTGTCAAACAACCAGTGAGAATGCAATATACAGGGTTAGGGGTATCGCAGTTGAGGAGTAAAACAGTGGCACAGGGGCA
The DNA here is from genome assembly GCA_034509105.1 of Microcambeva barbata. Taxonomy (NCBI): domain Eukaryota; kingdom Metazoa; phylum Chordata; class Actinopteri; order Siluriformes; family Trichomycteridae; genus Microcambeva; species Microcambeva barbata. The sequence goes on along the minus strand of JAYDZF010000006.1, from coordinate 7,429,744 downwards.
TTATTGTTTCTATCGGAATACATCAGCACATTCAGTATTTCCTCAATCTTTTTGGCTCCATGGACCAGTTTCATATATCAGATATGATTTCACAGACTGGAATGGGTAGAAGGATGTAATAACATTGCTCAATAAACGTATATAAAATGAGCTTTATTCACTGTGCACATGGCCGAATCCACATCTAACTCTCACAAATGTATTTTTTTTCTTTTTTATTTCACGCTGCACATCAACATACGAAAAACATTGATCGTCACTTCCTGTGTTGGTTTTCTTGAAAAACGTAGTTTGGGAGACCAGATAGAGATCATCCGAGATTTATCCTGATGGTAGGTAGTGTAGGAAATGGTAGGTAGTGTGAAAACCTCAATGACTGAAAAGTCTCCAGAGTGCAAAAGATCCAATTATGTAATGTGAAGTGGTCAGTAACTTATTCATGTTGTGTAAACTTGGCAAAAGTCTTTGGGACTGAGCCCAAAATAGCAAAAATGCTTCATCTTATGAGCTCACAGCCTGTACAATCATGTGTGAAATTTGGGTGTGATTCCAGACAGGTGGCAGTTTTAGAAGACAGAACCTTTGTGAGGAAGTAGCACTTGAGCATCCTTTTTCTCAGGCCTGGCACATATTATATGTTGCCACAGTATATGTATTCATAATTTGTAGACTTTTTCTATTTCACTGTGTACCTGCTCACTTCTAACTGCATATAATTGTTTAGAAACAAGCAAGAACATACGTTGTTTTTCCAGCATTTATTTTGACTATGTGAGTTAGGTGTGCAAAATTTAGCAACTTCTAGGAAGACAAAATCTGATAAAATTGTAATGCATGATGTATTGTATTTGTAGTGGTCAGAGGAGGCCTGTGCAGCTCACCTGACTCAGAGGGATGGATATCAGGCAACTACACAAGGGCAACTCAAGGACCAACTCTACCAGGAGATAATTAACTATTTTGACAAGGGCAAGGTAAACACATGCTAATGCACACAAGCTGAGCTAAATGCTGTATGTTCAATTTAATACCTGGCTGCATAATCTGCTGCTTTAGGATGGAACAAGTTAGGACAATGATGGAACTTTAAGTTATGATGCTATGCTATTATATGTTTAAATACATTTAAAATCAACACAGCTTGAGTGGCCCATTGTATTACCATTAAATATAGTGTGAAAAGTTTCACACTTCAATATTAACTCTACATATTTAGTTAGACTTTGTTCTGTTTGGCTTTGTGGGCCGTTTCTGTGTGAAATCCAAAGTCTGGCAGAATATTGTTGCTGTCCGATGAAAAACTTGATAAAAAGTTGTGCCAGTAATGGTGCAATATTACTAAGCACAGAAATCAGTGTGTCTGCTTATTATGTAAAATTAATTTGAGTGTATTGTAGACAGCAAACAGAGATTTATTTTGGTGAATTCTCCAACTTATTGTACAGCATGTTGTGTGTTAAATACTGCTGGTGTGAATGCACGTTTTAGCCAAAAAAATAATACAGCACATTTATGACATTGGATATTTATTTATATGGTCTTGCACCGATTGTGTCTGTTGGATTCATGGCCATGTCAAAGGCACAGCTGAAAGCCGTCTTTGTCTGAAAATAAATTTATTCACAATTATATGTACAAAAGTCATCAATCCGTTATTATATTACAGACCAATTCAGCCAAGACTGGGAAGTGTCTTGATAGCAGAATAGAATGCCTTTATTTCTCATTACACTTATACAGATGTACAATACCACATTTTTTTCTTCATATATCCTAACTTGTTTTGGATGCTAATGTCAGAGCACAGGGTCAATCATCCTATGGCTTCCCTGGAGCTGAGAGTCTTAAGGATCTTGCTCATGGACCCAACACTGGCTGCATAACAGACCTGGATTTGAACTGCCAATCTCTGTTTGATAGCCCGAAACTCTACCCACTAGGCTACCACAATTCACTAGTGCTGGAATGACCTCCTCCTAATAAATGTCACTGCTAAATTTACTAATAACTACGAAATAAACAGCCTGACACTGTTTCACGTTCCAAGCACTGAAGAATCTATTCAGAGTGATATCTGCATACTCAAAGGCAGGCAGAAAGAAACTCTTTGGAAAGACTAGAAAAGATATTAGGAGGACAATTGGACCTCAGTGTCTGTGCTCCTCTAGATTTGATTAGATTCATATCACAGTGGAATTGAGCTTATTGTACAGAGAGATCAAGAATCCGAGAAGATGCTAAAAGCTTTCTGCTTGACAGCATGGTCAAATATTCCCAGCAGCATTTCTCCCTGTTTTCATATGTAATTTTACAGCTCAGTGACACAGATTCTGACCTGCGCATCGTAGATGAGATGGCAAGTCTAATTAGTATTCCCTACTGAGGGCTTTTTCCGTTCGGTAAGTTGTAATGGTGAGGCAGTGGAATAGCAGCTTGCCCTCAAAAGAGATCTGAATGTCCTGTCATGATCTGGTACTGACTCTATCAATGACTCAATACAGCATTTCCAGCAAATCTATTGAGGGTGTATTTCTTACTGTAGGGGCTTGCTCATATTGCCAATCTCCCTTCAGAAATTTAGTGAGTTCAAGGAAGTCCCAAGCAGTAAAATCTGAGTGATTGAGAGCTATAACTACAACAATTTTATCTGCCCATTTTGTATAAAATATTGCAATCTTTTCAATTGTTATGTGAGCCTAAAGGCACAATTGACATAAGTGGTGCTCCTATAACAGTTATTAATTTAAAATGAGAAAGTATACCTTGCGGTTTTTACACCTGTTGGTTATTAACAGTAACTATTAACTTCTTTACTATGGAACATATTTGTACAAGGTGCTTGAGTGTTTTTAGAAAACTTAATCAGAAGAGCATTTGTTGAATAACAAATTTAAGCCCGAATGTGTTCATTGTGGTTAAGGATCAGTTCATAGTGTAGGTCACCTAAACTGGTAAAGGGGAGATATAGCAATGAACAGAAAATGTATGAATCACTTGTTGCAAAGCAGTAAATTTATGGAGATATTTTTAAAGTCACTGACCTATTGTTACATAGTCTAATACCAATGTGTTTCGTTACAAACTGAATAGCAGTTTCCCAAATTTTAAAAATGGTTACTTAAAAGTAGTTGATCTAGGCTGTGTTGTCTGACCTCTAAACATATTTTGTTTACTCTGCTTTAGACTGAGCCACATTGCTTCCTAGAAGGAAGCATAATGGTCATTTGCCACATTAGTTTGCCAGGTTTTCTAAAATGTCAATGACATTAAAGGATACAATTTTGTTCCATTACTACTTTTAGCCATATGAATCTTATTAAAGGAATACCTTGCTAAATTAAATGAATTGATTGGTTGGAAATATTTAAAAAATATTTCTAGCTATGATTCTAATTGAATTTTCCTATATACTGCCTAAATTCAAGGTAACAAATAGGTTGATAACGTCACTTGTTATCGTTGGTGATTTCTAGCGAATCAAAATTTAATTGCATTACACTACGCTACTGCCTACCCATCCATACCCCCTCACCCTTTAACACCATTATATCTTTAATCCTCTATTAGGGATAATATTAACTGACTTAACAGATATTTTTAAAGTGGTGAAAGTAATAATATTGCTAAATGTGCAGCTCAATAACTCATTTTGAGTTTCTCATTTTTATGACTGATAGTTTTAGTTATTGCACAGCAGTGATTTTATTTAAGCGGTGTGGAAATAACTTTTTTTCCCGCTGGATCTGAATAGCTCAAATCGGAAGAAACACAAATCATACTGATTCATTTCTTTCATTCACTAGTTACTGTAGCAACATCCTTATCTTTCTGAATCAACAAAAGTTCACAATATGACCCTGCAGAGATATTATATAGGTTCATAAATAATATGGTGCATGCATTCCAGCACATGAGTCATGTTTCCAGTTCTAGATTTTTGTGATTAATGTTTTATTATGGATGGTGTTTTGAGATTTTAGCATTATACCCATGTGTAGTAATAAATGCACTGCTGAAGTATTACGTTATCTAGGGGGTTGCACCTAAACCGCTTATACTTGAAAAATTATTGTTTGAAGCACAATTCTATCTTGAATGAAACCTTGTACACTTACCCTGACATATTTGACATAATTATTATTATTAATTATATATAGAGTAATTTGTATTTTTAAGCAATGACAGTTGAGTTCCTCTTACACTCAAAGATGTTGATGAATTAACATCTGTTTTATGTTATGTCTGTGTCAGATTTGGCTAGAATTTAGTTGGGTCATTTGGTAAACTTCCAGTGACATGTGTACGAGTGTGAAAGCATAAATGTATGTTAAATTCTTTAGGGTTTTTAAAATTCTTTTTACAATTACCTTGAAATGTCCTTTGTTCTACTTTATAGACTTTATTCTATGGGATTTAGATTTTCGTTTTCACAAATCCTGATCGTCTAATCATTCTTTTTTACCTTTTTTGAACAGATGTGGGAGGAGGCCATCATCCTGGGAAAAGAGCTAGCAGAGCAGTATGAGAATGAGATGTTTGATTTTGAGCAGATGAGTGCTTTACTGGTGAGCTAAAGATTTCAGTGTTTATGTTTGATGTTTAATATACAGACATGCATGTGTGTGGGATTAGTAAAGATCATTAACAAAAAGCACTGATACTACAGCTGCAGGACAGTGGGAGTTTATTACTCTGACAACAATGTAATCTTTATAGTATTTGGTGTATTTATGTGATTTCTTATTATGTTACATCAAACATATATATTTTATATGTAACAATTTATAAAATATGAAGTGGAATGTTTACTGATCTAATGTTCTCTGCCCTCACAGAGAAAGCAGGCACAGTTTTATGAAAACATAGTGAAGGTGATAAGACCTAAACCAGACTATTTTGCAGTGGGTTATTATGGACTGGGTTTTCCTTCCTTCATCAGGGTGAGTTACTCACATTTATTGATACTTTTACCCCATATAGCAAGTGAAAATAAAACTACAAAGATATGCATCTAAGTAAGATAAACATTTGATATAATTAAATAGAAAATCCATAGTAACTGAAGACTATGCCTTATTCAAATAAAGTTTATATTTATTATTTGTGATGTATCTTTCTAATTAAAGACATCTTCAGTTCGCTTTGTTGAAATACATCACCATTTCACTTTTCAGCATATTTGCTTGGGGTAGAGGTTTAGTAACTTTGTGTAGATAAGTTTTTTTAAAAGTATCGTGTTTCTATCTTTCTAGAGCAACTTTTATGTGTCTGTTTGGCTGGTTCTCAATCTGTGTTTTTCGCCTTCTTTTTATTCGTCTTAAATTCTTCATTTCTACAAATCTATTTTCAATGTGTGTCTTTGTCTATCCCAGTTATCTTTTTAGCCATTATATTCAGACATCCTGTGCATAAGAAGGCTTAAAAGAAAAAAAAACATCTTACTTTAATTCATTTTAACATTTTACTGTTTGTTTGAATAAAAGATTGCTAACTATTTAGACTATTTTCAATCTAGGGCCATCAATTCATTTCATAATCATTATTACAAAATTATAAAAGTTTGTCCGACTTGTCAGTATGTTCACTCTAAATGATGTGAGCATCTAAACTTCAAATTACGAAACATTGTACTGTAAACATGTGCGCATTATTAGGCATAATATTATGGCTTTATTTTTTATAAATACATGAACAGGTAGGCAGTAGAGTGAAGTGGGGTTTTTTTGTTTGTTTTTTTGGCATATTATATCTTGTTTGGAGGCTAGCGCCCCTGGACCAGAGAAGGGTGTCAATGACCTTGTAGGACAGTGAAAGATTAATTTGTGAGCAGTGATTTCTTAGCTAGAAACTGGTCTACATTTGGCAGAACTGGGTTTGAATGGTATACAATGCAATATTGCAGTAGCAGTAATCTTGAAATATCGATATACGATTATATATATATATATAGGGCTTGGACAATGAAACTGAAACACTGTCATTATGAGTGACATAGCAGAGTTCAAAAGAGGACAAATTGTTGGTGCACGTCTTGCTGGCGCATCTGTGACCAAGACAGCAAGTCTTTGTGAGGTATCAAGAGCCACGGTATCCAGGGTAATGTCAGCATACCACCAAGAAGGACAAACCAGATCCAACAGGATTAACGGTGGATGCAAGAGGAAGCTGTCTGAAAGGGAGGTTCGGGTGCTAACCCAGATTGTATCCAAAAAACATAAAACCATGGCTGCCCAAATCATGGCACAATTCAATGTGCACCTCAACTCTCCTGTTTCCACCAGAACTCTCCGTCAGGAGCTCCACAGGGTCAATATACACAGTCGGGTTGCTATAGCCAAACCTTTGGTCACTCGTGCCAGTGCCAAATGTCGGTTTCAATTGTGCAAGGAGCACAAATCTTGGGCTGTGGCCAATGTGTAACATGTATTGTTCTCTGATGAGTCCACCTTTACTGTTTTCCCCACATCCGGCAGAGTTACGGTGTGGAGAAGCCCCAAAGAAGCGTACCACCCAGACTGTTGCATGCCCAGAGTGAAGCATGGGGGTGGATCAGTGATGGTTTGGGAGGCCATATCATGGCATTCCCTTGGCCCAATACTTGTGCTAGATGGGCGCGTCACTGCCAGGGACTACCGAACCATTCTGGAGGACCATGTGCATCCAATGGTTCAAACATTGTATCCTGAAGGTGGTGCCATGTATCAGGATGACAATTTACACACAGCAAGACAGGTGAATGATTGGTTTGATGAACATGAAAGTGACGTTGAACATCTCCCATGGCCTGCACAGTCACCAGATCTAAATATTATTGAGCAACTTTGGGGTGTCAGGAAACGTTTTCCTCCACCAGCATCACATAGTGACCTGGGCACTATCCTGCAAGAAGAATGGCTTAAAATCCCTCTGACCACTGTGCAGGACTTGTATATGTCATTTCCAAGACGAATTGATGATGCTGTATTGGCCGCAAAAGGAGATTAAATTATTGTGGTCTAATGTGTGTGTGTGTATATATGTGAACTATACCATTCAGTCTTGGAACAGACATTTACTTCCTTTTCTATGATTTAATTTTCTTTCTTGCATATGTCCTCTTCAAATATGCATGTGTAATATCTTTTGTCTTTGTAATAATAAAAGTATGAATCGAAGTGTTTGCTGTTTAAAAGCCACTGAGATATATTTCTGTTTCCTTTTTCTTTATCCCCTTAAAATGTAAAGCACAGACCTTTTAATTCTTTAGCTAACATCAAACCCATTAGCCTTGCTCCGGGGTGCCCTACTGTTTTACTCAACATCTGTATGAGTGATTTTAGGGTCTTGAAGAATGATTGTCTCTGCATTGAGCTATTCCACGAAGTGCTTAAACCTCCTTCAAATACTTTGTGTGAATTGTCATTTTCACATGTTTGCCACCCTTGCTGGCATGGCTTAAGAAGACCAATTCTTCTCGGAGTAGATTGAGTCATAACAGCTGGGTGCTTGGGCATTCCTAATAGGATAGTGAGATTGTAATAACCAATTCTGCCCAGACTTGCCATGGAAAATTGTGTCAACAAGAAATTATTTTGAAAATGTGGATTTTGAGTCAGTGTAAAATTGGGATATGGTTAAAGACTCCATGTCATTACCATGTAAATGAGCTATGCAAACTACATCAACCAACACTGTCAGTAGTGTATTGCAGTGAGTGGCTCTAAAATGGAGGAATTATAATTGGATGCCATAAATTAATTTAAATGTCTTCCCTGTTAGAGTGGCCTAGATAAATTCTAGGTGTTTCTGTAAAGTTAAATGATCTGAGGGCAGCAATGAAGCAGAAATGGATTCAAGTGCTAAACTACAAATAAGAATGGTCTTTGATTTAATGTAAACAAGTTCATTATTTATTAATTATTTGGACTAATCGATAGCGTCATTAAAGCGCTTTGTTTTCTTTAATCCATATCGATCCTGGACAAAAGGAATTCATTAGACTGCATATGATGTATTTTGTAGCATGAGTGATGAGTAGATGTAGTCACACAGCCATCAATCTAACAGCTTTTTGTTTTGGTATGATTTGGTCTGGTTCAGGATGGATATGGATAAGATCAATATGCTGCATGTTAATACAGTTGCATTGATCCTGTATTTTTATTAATTAACTGAAAACATTGCTGATCAGTAGTGCTTATTTAGAAGTTTTTTTGCGAGCTGTTGGACCTGAGGGCCATCTGTTGGAGTATACCTTTACTTTCTGATATGTTTTGTACATATTTTATGCAAATGCATTGTTGATGTCATCTATGCCTTGGTAAAGTCAGTCAAATGGAAACTGTTTGACTTTTTGTCAGTAATTACATTGTTGTTAATGTGAGATACTTAAAAAAACAGAGAACAGATAAAATGTGTTCATTTTACAAGCCTGGATTCATTTAGAATGAATCAATATCTGTTTCGGATGCATAAACTGTTTTCTTACGTTTGGAAGACACACAAAGACATACACACACTCACATTTGTGTGTGCTCAGTGTTCGCCTGCTGAGATCAGGTCTCTTCATCTGAGAGTAAGTAAAGCATATTTAACATATGCTGCCTCACTTCTCCTCCCTCTGCTCTGTAATTTATGAGCTGCCATGCACTCATTTCAGATTCAATACGGACTCTGAGTTATGTGACAAGATTTTAAAAATGTCTTTTGTGATCCTACTAATGCGAATGTATTTTTATTTATTTATTGTTTTTATCAGTTATCTAACATATTTAAGGTTCATTTTAAAAACATGGAGACTACAACCACAAATTATAAACCTATATCTAATGTAATTCATGTTTAAACATGTTATACATCAGTACAGGTTCGTCCTTGTATCGTTTTTATTATTATTATTTAAAATTCTCCACACATTGTTTATGGGGTACAGGTCTCAACAAACATGCTTGCAATGTGTGCAGCATGTAATTTGTTTATTTATTTATTTTTATGGTCCCTTGAAAATATAAAAAAATCCATGGATGTCTAATAATTTAATCTTTGGAGTTTGGTTGCATTCAGAGTAGTCTAAAATAAAAAAAGTTGAGTCCATAGAGAAAATGCACATTGAAGAATTAAAATATTTGGCTTTTCCAACATTAACTTTGACATTTGATGCATTTCAGGTAAACACATTCCCTAAATTTTGGCAAGGGGTAATTTAAGGCTAGTAATGAGGGGGAAAAGAAATTATTCCAAACTAGTGTAAACATTGTAATTATTGTTTGGTACAAAAGCTACATCAACCAATGAGCACATTACAGAAATGTTTTAAAACAATGTACCTCAAAGAAAGATTAAAAGAGATTTGCATATCTCTCCCTATAAAGTGCATAATATCATTAAATTATTTGGAATTTAGTGTGTTCTAAAGTCCGAAAGGCAGGGTATGGGGCTGCGTCATTTCAATTCTCATAATGGCAGCATTAATGCAGAAAAGTATGTTGTTATCTTAGCCATTTTCAACACTGCCCCAACTTCTTTGGTCTTTTAAAAACTAAACAAATTCAGCATTCAAGTTTATTTGAGGTTAAAATTAATTAATTCTCTGTCTCTCACAGAATTTGTGTTAATCCCTCTTCTCCAATGTGTCATGGTTGTAATTTGTAGCTACTGTTTTAGCATTGCAGATCGAGCCAGCCAGGGAAATGTAAAGCTGTGTGCCATTGTTGTTATGTTACTCCGTATTGAGACCACCCTGCAGCGGGAAATAGAAATCGTGTCGTGATTGCGCGTTCCTTCCTCAAAGAGCCTCTTTGGTATGCATGTTGCGCCGCTAGAGGCATAGCAGCTAATTTCACCGTGACCCGAATAGCTGACAGTGCCAGCACACATCTGCAGAACATACTGCTCTTCGCCACCTTATCACACAAAGCCGGTTTGAAAGCTACCTCAGACATATATCATCTCTGTGATGCATTCTCTTAATTGGCAGGGTGGTATGTGTGAAAGCAGACACGTGAGTTTGTAGAAGCTGAGTGAGCTGTTTAGTAGCTACCTTTTCTTTTCTTTTTTTAGCTTGAGCAGGGAGCATATGGCTGTCTGAGTAATAGCTGCTGCATGTTTGATGGTATTTGAAAGCTTTCTCTTTCGAGTGCAAGCTAATTGTATGTGTTCAACCTGTCAAATCTTGGCTGAATCAGCTGCATTTGCTCCTCCTGGATGTGACATTGACTGTGCATGTGACAACAAAAACGGTCCGTCTTCAACTGAAATGTGAGCTCTGGTGCATTTTTTTGTTTATTTTGTTAAAGACAGGAAAGGAGACGTTATCTGACATGCTAGTGCACTGCAGTCTGTTCTAAGTAGATAGCTACCTATGCAGTAAGACAGCAAGCATTTAGCTTTTTGAACACACCCCTGTAGTAAAGATTATGACAGTGGTTCTTTCTGTGTTGTGTTTATACTTTGTAAAATTCTTAATCAAAATGACTCCAAAGAATGTATAACAAAATCGTAGTGGTAAAAAAAAAGGTTGCATGTACAATACCTCTGTGTATTGTTTATTATACTAATGTCTATTCGCTAATTTAGGGGGAAAATCTTGTACTTTAAAAAAAAAAACTAAACTGGTTACATATCAGTACATTTTAAGTTCCTTTTTTCAGTTTTACTCATCTTAACAAATTTCCTCTGACATAAAGGTCATGTTCAGATGTAGCTTCCGCATCAAAATCCAATTTCCTGAGATAGAATTAGTAATGCTAATAACGCTGTACATTCACAGAATGTGTCTTTTTAAATACCATCATCAGTGCCAAAGCTTTCTATCCTGTGTTGAGCTTGATGAGATGATTTTGAGCCCATGATTATGTCCACCACGAGCACACTTTAGTTTTGTTTGTAGTGTGTAAGCTCGAAATAAATTCCAGTTCTGACTGCTCTGTGTATCATCTAATCCATCATGCCAGCCAAGCAGGCTTGGATCGCATTCAGGAAGCTAATTTCCTAAAACATCACTATCTCTGGTGATCTTGTAGTGACCTTGACTCCCAGGGAGAGCCGCCAAGAAATGGTCTCACTGCCACACTTACTTTGAATAGCAGATTACAGTGATGCATTTTAAACCACGCTTTGCCGAAAGTGCTTCCAACCATGATTCGAGATTTAGTAGTTAAATTATGCTGCAGCTGTCTTCAAGCTTCTGTCTTTAGTAGAGAGATCATGATTCTTTCCATGCGTCAGGAGTGGGGAACTGCTTATTTATATATGTACATTGCTGAAACAGTTTTTTCGATACATTTTTAAAAAGTCATGGCTCAGTTATTGTTGTGTAGATGTTTATTGTACATATTCCATTCAGCCATGAGATCCCAAATTGCTTTTTACATGTGAAAATAATTCTGTAGGTGTGTGTATTATTGTGTTATTCCTCTGTTTGCCAGCTTAATTGTTTACCATTTTTAGTTCTGAATCTGTTGCCTTCTTCATAAACTCTGACCTGATTAAATAGAATCAAATCATCATACACCCCCTCTGAAACATGTCCAATCTGCCACCACTCAATCACCTGACAGTGTTGAGTTACCAACACTGAAGAGCCACTCAAAGCCTTGTGACAACCCAACTCTCACTTAGTAGGCAACCAAGCAAGTCAACGGTCAATCAGTGCAGTAGGAAGCTGCAGTGTGGAATGACAGTTTGAAATAAAGTCATACCGACTGTTATTTTGCTATGGTTTTTATAGGTTGTGATGTTTCCATATTCTTCATCTGAAAAATTAACCTGATTCATTTAAACTGTATAATGCAAGCTGTATAATACTTCAGATTTGGTTTGTGAACTGTAAACTGCTTGATAGTGTGATGCTAAAAGGATATCTGAGAATTGATTATCTAACTTGCAATCTGTATCTACAAACCTGATTTATATTTCCAGAAAGGTTAAGACAATTTGTTAAATGCAATAAGAAAACTAAATGTAATGTTCTAAATCTTGAATCAAATGTAAGAAGTTAAAATACAAGATTGACTGATCAACTTTGTAAAAACACATTTTACGTTCAAAAAATAAATATTAAAAATAACAAGGTTATGGAACATTAAACAGTAAGTGGATGAAGTGATAACAGATGAGGGAATGAATCATGAATAAATAAAAGCAAAATTAACAAAGGCTCAGTCTGGATTAGTAACAATCACACACCACATTATGTCAAACTTAATGTGAGTACTGTCAGTCAGATTCAAAACACATTTCTCCATGCAAGATTGCAAATAATTTAGTTATTAGATCTGAAGAGTCAGAGAGTTGGAGAGCTCATAGTCCATGCAGAGCCAGGCCAGAAACCACTGCTGATTATATGAGAGCCTTGAGTCTTCAGGTGGGTTTACACGAGAAAATGAGATGAGGCAAATATACGTAACAATGAGGGCTCTGGAGTACTTTCGAAAACCAGAAAATGCATGCTTCATCAAGAAATGCATACTTGAATTTATCAGTGAAAAATTAAAAAGCCAACATTTCAAGGTATGAAGGCCGGAGGAACGTTGTTTTTTTTCAATATGTACCTGTATGTATCTGAAATGACAATAAAGACTCTCTGACTCTGACTCCAACAGCATGGGTCACTGGAGTCCGATGTTGGGTATGCTGTTGTAAGGTGCCCCTGGTACAGAATTAAGGGTAAAGGACTCAACAATGACTGCATGGTTGTGTTTGACATCAAATTCTAAGTTGATCAGTGAAAACACCTCTTCAATTTTTTTCTTACTAATTAGTCAGTTAAATAATGATCTAAGAGAGTTGACACTTTTTCATTTCATTGCGCTTCACAAGAAATGTCCAAAATGTTTTGGAAATGGGTTTTGTATGTTTAAACAATGTAAACAATATCTTGGCCGTTTCTTTTTGCCATACTCCACCATTTGTTCATTAGCATCTGTTTGTTGGCGCTGGCCCATGTGGACCGACTGGAGCAGCAGTGTGTTGTGTGTGTTAATGAGCTTCTGTGCTTGTGCTGTCGTGCAGAACAAGATGTTTATCTACCGCGGCAAGGAATATGAGCGGTGGGAGGATTTCGAGGCCAGGCTGCTCACTCAGTTTCCCAATGCTGTGAAGATGAAGACCACCACGGCCCCCAGCGAAGAGCTGCGCCTTTCCTCCGGCCAGTGTATCCTTTCATGATGCTCAAATAATACATAACTAAAATATGCATTTCTGTATTTTTCATATTTCAATCTTTGCTGATTTATGTTTGCTTACGTTACATTACCTTAACTGTGTATGCAGATATTCAGTGCTTCACTGTAAAACCCATACTCGAACTTCCTCCAAAGTTCCAGAATAAGCCGGTGTCTGAGCAGATTGTAAGGTAATGTTGTCATTTATTAGCAGCATTTAATTTTATATTCAGCAATGAATTGTCAATTTGACTGTCAAGATTTTATAATTACTTTCCACTTGCATTGATGCCAACACTAGTTTATTAGTTTGACCTAGCCAACCCTTTAGGTACAATCCTGTTAACTATAGGCTAATGTTTCTTTTATTGCTACATTGCCACTAAGGAAAATCATGTTTGTACACATGAACTCATGAAAAATGTTTGAGAATCAGGGCCCACTCTAGTCCCCAGATTTTCTTATTGCCCAAACCCTCTGGTACAATGCAGGCAAAGGATTTTTTTGTCATAAAAAATATATAATTTATTATAAAAAACTTCTTGGAAAAACTAGAAGATCCATCTATTTTAATGCAATTTAACAATAATTTTATTGGTAAAATCTGATTTTTATTAGAATGAATAATCTAAAATTTCAAATGAGTATGAATAATGTTGATGCAGATTTTTTATAATAAATATACAGTTTTTCCCGGTATAATAAAATAAATGTTCAATGTTTTCTGTGCCATGGGCATAATAGCAAAGCATAATTGATATTTTACACTTATTCTGATGGTGCTTAACGATACATTGGTGAATGTTTCTAAAGAGTTTCATTTACTTAATTAATCAATCGCATTGGGATTTAAGCTACATCTGGCTTAAGCAGATGTTTGTGTCCATTATTTTTGCATCCACCCTGTTCTCTCTGAGAGCTTTTGTTTTCTTGATTATGATTTAACTTTTTATATTTGCTGCCTTTACTCATTTATCAAACAAGATAAGGTATACTTTTTAGACATCAGTTAACTTCATTTTCAGATTGTCATTGAATGGCCTAGATTGGAGGGATCTACGTGTTACATGTCAGTAGAAAGAGTCAAGGACTTTGTTAGACTCTGGAATTACCATCTGACAAATGATACGAAATTAAAAGGAATCTACACACAACATCTGTAGCCTGGCTGGCACAGATTAGTTGCTAACTCCTCATTTCAATATTTTATTTATTTTGCCCTGTAATTAAATAATCAAATTCCATTTCAAAGACCAGATGGTGTCTTTTTAGTGTGAAAAAATTGGTAGGTGTGGGGAGGGGCTGTAGAAAATGACTAAGCATTCTTAATTTTTAGTCCTGCGTGGCACTGTCCCCTCTCTGGAAGAAAATCCTGGGTTTAATACAGAAATGTCTATGACTGCATTTGACATAAAACTTGTGAACCGATTTATGTATATCATGACAATAAAGTCATAATAAAAACAAAATGCTTTTAGATACCATGTGAAGGTTTCCTAAGCTATTTTATTCCACCTTATCATCAATCAATCAAGCATTAATCAATGTTAGACCTCTATACTCCAGCAGACGGGTGCTTTTCTCCTGCCTTTAAATTGTACATCACTGCTAAGCATGTTTATACCATGAGAACTGAACTGACATGTTGTTTGACTGCTGAGCTGAGTAAGTCACTAACTCCTGCTTTTTTTCTTCATAGCTTTTACACCATAAATGAAGTGAATAAGTTTCAGTACTCCAAACCTATCCGTAAAGGAGAGAAAGATCCAGACAATGAATTTGCTGTAAGTATTTTAACTGTACATACATGATGAGTCAAGCAGATTGTGTCGTCCATATCAGACTTTTTTTTGTCTGAGAGGGGACACGGTAGGCTGGTACACATTTAGATTTTTCAGGATTTTACAATAAACAAGATTTTCATGCATCTACAACATGTGTAGGATATGTTCTTTGTGTTATAAAGCATCCAGAACTAACCTCTGTTCAGAGATGAAGGGTGTACTTGTAATGAAGTGTGTGGTAGTAAATATTGTTTAACTGAATAATTCAGGCATCTAAAGGTATGGTTTGTAATTTTTTGTGTCCAATTGATCTTTTGGGCTGCTGATATATTAGCAATATTATTACTGTCTTTACTGTATTGTCACTGTGTAAGAGAGCTTTAAAGCACTTCTTTAATGCTTCAACATGGTGCTCTGTAGTGAACAGTCTTTTCTCTATAATATCTCTTACCCAAAAGGGGTAGTCCAAAGCTTAATTTGTTGTTTTTCATATTTTTGTCTATCAGAATATGTGGATTGAAAGAACCACATTTGTCACAGCTTACAAGCTCCCAGGTATCCTGCGCTGGTTCGAGGTTTTGTCTGTCTCTGTGGTGAGTAGGCCAGCTTGATCGTTTGAATCACTTTCCTCTCAGTTACGTTTATTACAGATTTCCTATTTTTCTGTTGTGCTGAAGAAAGGTTGAGCTGTGTAAAGAAATTGGCATTAATTATTTGATCTAAAGTGTGAGGCTTAATCACTGTCTGTATTATATAGGAGAGAAATAGAGTTAAATCCTGATATTACAAGTAAATATCAGGAACCAAGAATTGTCAAGTGTCAAGAATTAAACTAGAAAATATACAGTGTCAGTGAACACATGTTAAAATTAAGACATAGTGCAAACTCAAAATGCAAGTAGGAATAAATGAACCTTTCAGCTTCTCCCGATTAAGGGTCACCACAGGGGATTCTGGTCCACCTTATTGATTCATATCAGATGCCTTTCTCCAATCGAACCCTCTTATTTTATCCAGGATTGTCACTGCTTTGTGCATCTTAGTGGCTAGTACGACATCCAGCCGACCTATTGCTTCAAACCAGAGCGTTCGGACTCTGCATTAGTGTGCTAGTGGAAAACCCCACTGCTTCACCTGGGCACTAGTGAAGGAATCTCTAGTAGTGGAAGAGAAATGCAAATAAAGACAAAAGTAAAAAAAATTGACACATATGGAAAAGTAAGTAAGCAAGAATAATTGGTAAAAGGACTACAGGGAAGGATGTAAAGTTATAGAAAACTCAGAAAGGGGAAAGAAGTAATTATGTCCAAATGTTAGGATGGAAATAGGAAAATTTACAAACCTCACACCTGAAAATTGGAACAGTATGGAAAATGAAAATTTAAAGAATGTGTTGTTTCTTTGTTTCTTGCTGGACGTGATATTTCACATTTTGTCTGGTCAACTTCATTTCATTTATTTGTACTCTGCACTTCAGTTCTGGTAATCAACCCAGGGACATGATTTTTGTCTCTTTTTTCATTTCTATTTTTTCACGATCAATTTTTGGTGGCTCTGATGGTCGTGATAAATGAAAAAGTTTGTGTGAGACAGACATTAAGAGCTGTTGGTGTATGTGTGTGAAAGTGTTCTCAGTATTCATTAGTGTCTTGTGTCCTCCGAGGAATACTGTGGTGGTACTGGATTTAGCTCATCTGTGCAGATTAATTACTCTGAATTCTGTCGTATAACACTTAAGTCTTTGATGAGGAATTCAAAAGAATATATGACAACACAGTGTTGTTACTTCATCTGACTGACTGATTCTCCCACGTTCTCTCTAGGCTTTCTCGCTCTCTCTAGGCTTTCTCACTCTTTGTGTGTGTATGTATATATATATATATATATATATATATATATA
>JAYDZF010000006.1:7365557-7379517 GCA_034509105.1 Microcambeva barbata | reverse complement strand
ACGTTAGTAACAGAGCTTGGAAAACTGACACAGACTAAAGAAAAAATTCTCATATATAAATATATCAGAATTTTTACTTTAGTCTGTGTCAGTTTTCCAGTTTTCCAAGCTCTAGTGTTTTTACTACTTATTGATTACCAACAAAACTGATTTAGGCTTTTAGGGCAGATAAACCAGTTACCATGAAACATTTACACCTTTATCAAAAGCATCCACCGTGTCTGAGCATATAAGGCAGCCTCTGGTGGGATTTGAACCAGTGACACAAATATAAAATTTCAATACTTTATTATTGTTTTGTGACAAAACTTTCACACCCATGAATCAGGCAAGGTCATCCATCTTGGTACAATTAGTCCAGATAAAACACTGGAAGGATTTTGGGTGATTCTGAGCTAATTAACTTTCAGCATGGTACTGTCACTAGGGGAAATAATCAGGTGCAACGCCAAGTCACCACTGAGGCAATGAAAAGGCATTCTCTGGAGTAATAAATAATGCATGACACTATGGCAGTACAACAGACAAAGACTGCTTTGGAAGACAAAATGATGCTACAGATGTTACCACAGTGCTAATTGTAAAGTTGGGTAAATAAATGCTGTTCTGGAAATGTCCTGGTGGAATAAGGCTCTTTGTAGTTTGTGCTATATTTGCTTTTTATTTTTTAGTCTGCTCCTGGCCTCAACTCCATTAACACTGTTAAGATAAATTATTGTTTGAGTACTTGTTCATGCTCCAAAATTTACTAACACCATTACTTAAGGGTAGAGGCTGTTGTTGAAGCAAACATTACATATGGCTTTGAATGAGATGCTCAAGTGGGAGCAATTTATTAAACTTAATGTTAACTATTGATATTGTCATAGACAACCTACTTTTTACCTAGCCTTACTACTATACAACCTTAGTTTATGTAGCACTGAAGTGATTAGTGAGAGAAATAGCTTTATTCATGATATAATGACAACAGTGTTCTAAAACAAGCAGACAGAAAAGTGGAGAGGCACTAACGAAGTGTAGCATGTTCTGAATGCCAAATATTTTTCCTCATAAATAGAAATGTCTCGCATACCATATTAATGTACTAGCAACCATTTTATTAACAATACAGAAAAAAAAACTTCTAGTCTTCTGATTCAGAATTATTAAACAGGAATTCCATTGGAGCTACAAATATATCTCTTAGCTTTACGCAAACCGTTTTAGTGTGCAGTTATGAAACACCTCATTAAAATGTTTCCCAACATTTGTACTCTTAATTGCCCAGAAATAGTATTCTTAAAATATTTAAATCATGATGTTGAGTTAGCCACTGTACTCCAATGAATTAATTACAGTTGGTACCAATCTATTAATGTCCTCTGAGAATAGTGTGTTGTCCTTGTTTTTTAGATGATAGAAATGTGTTTGATGGTGTAGAGCATAATGTCATACTCGGGGCTTGGAAATACAAGAGAGTTTTTTGAAGACTGGAATCTATTTTTCCCCATAACTACAGACATATAGTGTTCCACATACATTATTGAGATGTCCTCTTTTATTTACATTCTACATGTTATAAAATTTTTTACAAATTATTAATGAGCATGGCATCAATTTCCACTGCTATGTAGACAACATATGGCTGTATTATTAGTCAAATATAACCTCAACACAATCAGTAAGCTTGGATATTGTGTCAATGACATAAGAATATTACTTCAGACATCAGACCTAAAGTCCCTAGCTTCTAGTTAAATTTCATATTAATAATACAAATATTTTAATACCTTATAAAGTGCTGTATGCTCAGGCACCACAGTGCTTATTTGCTTATCACTTGCTTAAGGGTAAATTCAAATTCCTAGAATAAAAGATCTCTGTTGGGAAAAGCATTCATATAATATCCCTTTATCTTTGGAATATGATTGAAAACGGAATGAATAAGATTATTGTGCGTGGCACCAAGTTCGTGAACAAAATGTTTTTTTTTTTTTTTCTTATATGTTATTTTCAAGTCTGAGGCATGTTTTAAGATATGAGGGTTGAGCTGTATATCAAATCTAAAATTGTATTTAAATGTAACTTGAATATAACTCAAGAAGCTGAAGGGTCTAACTTGAGTTCCTGGGCCTGGTTTGTGTGTTTGAGTGAGTGGGTGGGAGGGAGATCCACTCAAGATGTGAGTAAATCTCATTACACAGAAATGGTCTCTGTGGAAAATAAAGATACTATAAAAGAAAGATGAATTTTAAAAAGATTTTGTGCCAGAAACATGCACAACCACATTAAAAGATGTGATACGAGAACTTCATTGAGTAGCTTTCAAGAACTTAAGAAAGTTAGAGGAAAACATTCAAACATTTGGGGAGACCCTTTTTTGTTTAACATTGAATTGCAATGGCCCTTTAAACTCACTCTAAGATGTGCATAATAACTGCCATGTCTGGAGAAATTATTGCTTGTGTCCAAAATATTTTAGAGATATGATACAATCCTAGCCACCAAGTCTTTCTTTAATCAACATATTAGAGTCTTAACTATTAAAGATTAGATAGAACTATTTAGACCAATAAATTACACCAAAATGCCATAGCTTTCACCAAAACTGGGGCTAATTATGTGTGGTTGTAATGTAGGAGTGGGCATTACTGTTGCTCAATTCAGGAGCTAAATGCAGGCCTCTACTTTGATAATTGAAAATTCAATTGAAAATTGTAATTATACATTACGCAATTCAAATTGTTGTGTTTTTGATTTAACTTGTGTTTTTTGCTCACCAAAAATCTCATGAACTGCTCTGCCTGTAGGATGTGGTTAAGTCACTTACTTAGTGTTAGGTAATTTATATAACCATATCTATGAAGCAGTTCTGACAAATCACATATTGCTTTTTGTGCTTAATGCCCAAGCAAATATCCGTGTGACTGATAAATATAGAACACTCTTGGACACTAGCAATATAAATAATCAGATCTTTCTATGGAAACTTGAGGGACTATTTAGAACAGATGAAAAATATATACTATGTACCATGTTAGAGGAGTAAAATGGAAAGAGACTCTGAAAAAAGCTAGTGATGAAGAATTGATATACTTTCAATTTGAGTCAATTTACAACTCTGGCAGAATGCAATGTTGCATTTGTGGATTAAGGACCACGGTGCAACACAGAACAAAAAGTGCAAGACAATACACACTGCATATAACAAAAGTATAAAAAACACAAAAGGCCTAAAATATTTACAATACAACATTTCTAATCTAAACATTTCTTATGTAAAAAAAAGTAATTAAGAGAGACGAGACTAAAGAAAAGTGTTGGTTATTACATGATGCAGAGTAAAAGGTGTATGGGTATAAACATATTTTCATACACAGTTAGCTGTGGAGAGATTTTATAGCAGCAGAGAAATAGTCAGTGTGAGGGGCAAAAATGGAAAAAAAAGTCATGGTAATACAGCGACGAGTATGCAAGAACTTGTGCAAATTGAATTGAAATTGAAGCATTGAAATACAGTCACAGTAGTGTGTGTGTGTGTGTGTGTGTGTGTGTCAAGAGTCAAGAGTCTGATGGTTTGTGGAAAGAGTAAAAAGTCCATTTGATGGATGAGATGAATACTCTCCAATGCAGAGAGCTTTTTGGATGCAGCAGTTGTTAGAAATGTCTGTGAGAGATGGAAATGAGACCGAGGTGATCTTTTCAACTTTCCTTGCTACTCACTGACGTGTCCTGTTGTCTGGTGTAGTACAGTGATGCAACTACTCAGGATGCTCTGGCTGGTTCCTTTTTAGAACGTTGTGAGGCTGGGAGGTGGCAGGTGAGGTCTCCTCAGAAAGTATAGCTTTGGTAATGGTGCTCGGGTTGAGGGTCCATGTGATGTTCTCTGCCATATGAACACCAATTAATTTGGTGCTTTTGACTATCACCACATAAAGCCCTATACACTGCATAGAGACAAGAACAGATCCAAGTTGCGTAAATGCTGAAGTTATATTTTTATGAATTATAAGTGAGAAGTTTCAGGAAAGCTCTGATCTGCAATAGAACGTGAATCCATCAGCAGTCAGTATGCAATTCTCAGCACATGGAGAATGCATAATTAGTGTAGCGGGCAATGGGGTGATGTAATGCTGCCCCCTTGTGTTTGCTACAGTAACTCGAGTCGGTTCCTTCTCCAAAGTTAAGATTACACTCGCCTGTAGATCAACAGCACTGTACAAGTAACTGATGTTCCTACTAAATTCAGAATTGAATATTTCCTCATTTGTCTTTCATGTTGTTATTCATTTTGCAGGCTACAAGCTGCTTAAAGCACATTGATGAGAACGTCTGAACCAGTAAGTATTTTAAATGAAAGTCAATGCAATTCATTTACTAGCCAAATCTGTCTGGTCAAGGTCAAAACACCATTTTTTTTTATTATCAGGACAAAAAAAAACATCTGACACTGTCACAATCTAGAGTTTTAGTTTCTACATTTAGCAGACGCTTTTGTTAAAAACCTACAGTACACACAATGCAATTGAAGCTTAAGCGTCTTGTTCAAAGGCACAACAGTGACAACTTAGAAGTGTTGGAGTTTGAACGAGCAATCTTCTGTTTACTAGTCAATTGCCATAACTGCTAGACTATACCTGCTAAGGACTCCACAAAGCACATCTCTTTTGACCAAGAAGCACAATAATGGTTGGAATAAAATATAACAGACAAAATTAAAATATACTTGCAGTTCTGGGACATAGTTCTATGTAGTAATTAATCAAAAGTGGTAAAAAATATTGTCGTTCGTTCTAAATAATAATAAATGCAATTATAAACAAGCATATTTTTGCCTTTTCTTGGTGGGAAGGATTAACATGTTCTGTTACACACGTTATCACGGAGCCTCTGTAATCCACCCTCGGAATGAGCTAGTCATTAACCAGCGTATAGCAGCTCCCGTTAGGTTCTGTTTGAACTACTTGGTAGGGTTTTTTTTTACCTGACACAACCCTTGTCTGAACTTGAGACCAGCATTTCAATACACTGGTTTATGCATCCCCTTTTGGACAATTCAGTGTTGCAAGTTAACCTGGCTGCATGTTTTGGACGGTGGGAGCAAACTCATGCAGACATGCAAACATGTAAACTCCCCACAGAAAGAACCTAGACCTCCAAACCTTAAAAAAAAAGAGACAGTTGTGCTGTTCATGTCATTTACAGAGCACAAATTCAAGAACTCATTTACTTGAAAATTGTTGTAATAAATGCAATTTGACGAACGTGTGGCTTGAATGGGTACTTAGTGTATATAATAAAGATACATTTAACAATCGTTTGCCAATCTCTGGCATTCCTGTTAAAGTTACTACAAGATCACTTGTGTTATCCTTATGTTATTAAATTATGTTAAAATATATGTTATGTTAAACTAAACACATTCATTATTTTAGTAGGGAATTGGGTTACTGGCAGATTTTAACCTCATCAACAGAAATATTATCTACAGTTCTTGTTGGTTCATACCAGACCATATGAGACTCTGGCTTTTGTTGACATTAATCATCAGTGAGACTTGACTTTTTACTAGTTTGTGTTCTGTTTGTCCTTTGAAGAACTTGATCTGGACATATTAACCGTAAGCAGGGAATGACATTTTATAGATTATAAGCCTTTTTCTTTGCCCATAATGATTTTCCTTTGATCTAAATCCATCTTTTTTTTGTCTGCCCACATATGTTGAGTTCAACATGTCTACTTCAAGTACCTACAACCAACTCAACATTTGATATATCCTTGATCACAACACACCCTAGTAACATCAAATACATTTCTATGAGAAGTTTGTTCTATGAGAAGTTTGGCTCCTAAATTTGGTCTTAGGTTTTGGCTGATCCCTCTATATTCATGTGTTGAAGCAACATTTGCGGTGTATTGATAATGAAAATTGTTGTATTTTTAAGATTACTTTAACATGACTGCACAAAGCCACATTACATTGCTGAAGAGCGTGTGGCCGCAAGGATGATCTGCTTGTATTTCAGATCTTCATGTGTGATGCATTGTGCAAAATATGATTAAAAATGAAAGACATTTGAAAAATAATCAGCGTTAAGTCTTGAAATGATTGCTAAGTATTGTAGTGACAAATATGCCACTGTTTCATTTTTTTATTCTGTTGCACACATAATATTCTGAGAGCTAATAGGGTGCTACACAATATAAATATCATATGACAATTTTATGATGGGGAAAATTTGGCTATGTTGCATCTGACAGCATGTGTTTAACAGGTGAACTGAACTTCGCTGCAGATGAAACTATATCAATGTGAGGATTTACACAAAAGTCGAAAATGTTTTTTTCTACTCGAGGCTCAGTTTACATGAACAATGTTATTGAGATTATTCAAATTATTTTAAATAAAATAGACAAAACTCTATTTAGTTCTTGGGCTATGTCTATGGGGAGAGGAGACTGATTATGTGCATCAGAACTCATCCTTTTATTACATTATCCACACTATGACCCAAGCGTTACCGTAAACCAAAGTTTAAACGAGCACCAAATCTTTCAGTGTACATAAAACGAGACAGTTTAGCAGAATGCCGGTGAACTTGTGACTTGTTTTTATGTGGGTTCAAAGTGTGCACTCCTTCAATTTGTACACGTAAATATTAGGCATGATATATACAACTTAAATGTCATTTATCAGTGATCATTTACATTATTTTTTCTATATTCAATGTTCAGTAAAACTCGTGAAAAAGGTCGGAAAAGAATGCTCCACCATAAACCAACAATTATTCGTTTTTACAAACGAACCCATAAGCAAACTACGCATACACGTTAGAAATCTAATTCTTATACCTTCTATCGGCTATGACCAATTCCTATAGCTTACAGAGTACAAATGGGTTGATCGTCTTTTCAATTACATTAATAAGAACCTAAACCAAGATTGTCCACACAACAATTAAAAATACTTCACCATATGTCTCCACTTAACTGCGATCCACCCAGCGTTACAATATGTACACATTTGTAGGACTACCATAAATGTGATTGGTGCAGGCGTGTGGGTTAGAAAACTGGGCTTGTGATCACAATGGTGCCGGTTTGAGTCCCAGAGCCGACAGCTGAAGTTCTCTTTAATAAGATAACCAACCTGGGCGCCGTGGCTAGGACTGTCCACCGCTTTTAGTGCTCACTACTGTGTATGTGTCTTTCACTGCACGTTATTCTAGATACAGATGCATCCGTCATGTGACCAAGATCCATGAACTTTATCCAAAACGTTAACCAGAACGTTATATGTAATAGCTGTATTTCTCTAGTTATATAGTTTTAAAAACTGGGACGTTTTGATGAGATTTTATGTAGGTGAGAGGGTACACATTGTATGTAAGATGATCCAAACATAATTCACAGAAATCTTTCTACACGGTTTCTACATGAAAATTTCAGGGTACTCCCTTTTTTTTTTAGATGTTGTATACTTTCTTAATCACTTTGCAGTGAAATTCGTTCTCCGCGGGTTAACCCAGTCCGTGCAGTGAAACATATACATGTACACACTAGGGGGCAGTGAGCACAGAACAATTTAAAAAATCCAAATCAAATTGTATTGTACAGAGAATATTTATTTACAAATAAAACGTAAATGATCAACTAAAATATTTGAGTCATTCGGCGTATAAAAGACATCGGTGATATTTATTTGCGTTCCCACTGTGTAACCACAAGGTGGTGACAAGTTGAAGGCAACATCTAATGTTATGAAAAAATTAAATATCTGATTTTACAAGGAATGTATAAATAATTTGAGAGTAAACGTTTGTGTTGAATTGATGAATAAAATGATAAATGAATTATTTAAAACATTGAGCATTTCGATACAATTTGGCTACAACTCTGTTTTAGGGTTCCTAAACCTTTGACTTTTCGTAACGCCAACCTCACACCGTTCTTGTTTGGCCCCCACTACAATTACTTGCCTGATTGAAATGAAGTAAAAATGCAAGTAAAAATGCAAGTCGATACAACCAACACCTGTCAGTTACACAGTGAACACGTGCTAGTCACAAATACTATTAACAAATACTGTAGGCCTATCGAACTCAAAGAATCTGCAAAGCTCTGTATGTGAAATTTGGTTCGGCAGACACGCGTCTATGGTGGAAATAAGTTATATTTGATATCTTTAATGAAATTTGGGATCTAATGCATTTCCACACAACCTGATTCTTTATTGACTATTATTTACAGCAAATGAATTTACCATAATAAAAACATGTATATACATTTGAATTTCTCCTGTTTTAATTCTGAAATACAAAAATGTCCCAAACTAGGCTAGGCTTTTTCACTTCAGTGAAATAATTTGGACATTCATTAACACACATTTAGAAAATGCAATACAACAATAACACACATTTAAACATGCAATACAACAATAAGCATGCAGTTGAACTACGACATATACAAGTTTTTACTCCGGTCCCCGTACATATCGGTCGGAAGTTAAGCTTCAGGCTTTAAAATCTTTCTTCCCAAAAATTATGCCCTTAAATGTTTTAAAAATTATAAGCAACACATTTTAGTTAACCATTACAGATGGTTTTTGTTTTGAATTAAGTATTCAACAAACATTCATTATGTATTATTATTTATAGTTTTATTGCATTTTTTTTCAATTGCGTATTGGCCGTACTCGCACACGTATGCATAGTCATTTAGCATAGTTTAAGCTTTGTGTCCGGCTATTACGTGTCTTGTATTTTAGGGTGACTTTGCATTTAACAATTAATGTATGGATTATGGTTTATTTTGTATTTTAAAATGTCTCTATCCATTCGTCCATTCCACTCATTAACAAGAAAACTGGATTTTTTTTTAAATAAAATACTGAATCTATACAATAATATTTGATTTAAAAATAAAACCCACCTATTTTAGAAAGTACTTTTAGAAAAGTAAGCGAAATACTATCTTTCTCTAAAGCCTTTTTAAATGTACATAATTGGAACACTTTAAAGAATAAATAATAATTTGAATATGTTTCAGGGGTAATTTTGTGTAACGTAGAGGTAACTAGGCGACTTTTCAAGAAGTAACTTCTTTACCATGCATATCACCTGTAGGATCTTGACGCCAAGTCCATGAATATTGAAAGAAGGATCACAGTGAGGTGTGACTGTGGGAGGTGTCCTCATTCACCCATTTATTCATTGGCCTCTCTGCGTACCTGCTTAAATAGCTTATCTCAAAGAGCTCATAAAGCATTCTACCTTGAAACCCAAGCAGAAACGCATAGACGAAACCAGTCTCGATTCATGTTTCTGGAAGGAGAGCGGATTATGAGCGCCTTCGGGCAGCAGCAGTCACCACAGCAGCTTAGTCCGGTGGCAAACCCAAGTGCTCAGGACGTGCTGGACATGGCCGCCTACTGCGACAACCTTAGCGCCTACCATCATCACCAACACCACCAACCGCAGCAGAGCTCGCACCACCCATCAGCCAGACCTCCAGTACATGCGACTTCATACGGCCTGGCTGACTACACGGCGCCCGGTGCAAACCCATATCTCTGGTTAAACGGCCCGAGTTTTGGCAATTCCACTACAGCGTATATTTCTGGAGGCGCAAGCGGTGCCTCTTCTTACATGCAGACGGGCTTCGGTGCGAGTCAGCGGCAGTTTTTGACACCTCCGGCTGGTTTCGCTGGGACTGACTTAAGCTGGCTGACCGTCCCAGGCCAGCAGGACATCTTCAAGATGGTGCGACCTCCATACTCGTATTCTGCTCTAATCGCAATGGCTATTCAAAATGCCCAGGACAAGAAGCTCACTCTTAGCCAGATCTACCAGTATGTTGCTGAAAACTTCCCGTTTTACAAGAAGAGCAAAGCCGGCTGGCAGAACTCAATTAGGCATAATCTGTCGCTCAATGATTGCTTTAAAAAAGTTGCCCGGGATGAAGATGACCCTGGTAAGTTAATTATATCCGTTTATTGGTTAATTTAACTAAAACAGTTAAATATAATTAACTTTAAGTTAGATTTACAGCTATTAGAAGAAAGTTTTTATATTTCAGAAAATTGTTTAAAACATTTGATGCCCTTTACTGTTATCGTGAAATTGAACCAAGTATGGCAAACAAACAACAAGCAATTTTTGTCCAAAATAGCAATAATTCTTTTGACTATAAGTGGCAATGGCAAACTTTGAAATACTTTTCTTTATGAGTTATGAAATACATCATATTACATCATATTGAACACACTTGGTTTCTCTCTTTAGGTAAAGGAAACTACTGGACATTGGACCCAAACTGTGAGAAAATGTTCGACAATGGCAATTTTAGGAGGAAGAGGAAAAGACGGGCAGATGCTGTAAAGTCGGATGATGTCAGCGGGCTCAAGCTGGTTGACACGGCGAGCATGTTGGGTGTCGGTCAGCGTTCCCCTTGTCCCTCTGAGTCCAAATCCATTACTCCGCCTTCGACAGAATCTAGTCCGTGCTTTAGCTCTTTTGTCAGTACCATGAACTCCGTGATGGTGGGTAACTTGGACCCTGGGATGCGCTCACGGGACACCAGTGGTGCCCTGGTGGCGGAATTAAATCGGGGACGAGATGGTGCACCCGCTTTAAGTTCATATCAACCTGGAGAGACATCACCACCACTTGACCACATGAGCCACAGACTGAGCTATTATACAACTGCTTTTGGTAGCTCCATCTCTAACCATTTCAGTGTTAACAATTTAATCTACAGTCGGGAAGGAACTGAGGTTTAGCTCAAACACTGGATTGTACAGAAAATGTCTGCGCTCCATGAGCGCCCTGAGCATTACATTTTTTTGTATTATCGTTTGGCATTGTTTCGGCAATACCAAAGTATTGCACTGTCAAGTTCTGTATGTAAATATGTATTATTTGTTAATGTTATTACAGGCTAAATGTGCTATAGGGAATTAACACCGTCATTATTTAATTAGGTCTACTGATACACAGATTAGGTCAAAATATTTGCAATGTTACTGCACATGTTCAGTATACACCATCATTAAGTCCAAATTGTCGATTTTGCTTTTTTTTGTAAACCTTTTGTTTATTTTTTTTTACCTGGATGTTGATAAATTTTATTTAATCGATGTGTTAAAACTTTGTAAATAAACTGTATTAAAACAAGAGTAAGTGTGAAGAGTATTTCTTATGATGTATTAAAACACTACAAAACGAATTTACACAATTTGTAATTTACTGTTCATTACATGTATGTATTTTAATGCGGTCATAAAAGTAATGTAAACAATTGTGATTTTCATTTTAAAGTATTACCCAAATAAACCCAAGAAAAAAGCTGACAGTTAAACCCAAGTAGAACCATATATTACTACAATTCATATTAACACTGTAAAATATACAGTAAAATAATTAATAGTACAACTCTGAAATCGTTTGTGGTTCTGTTGTAAATGTTTATAGTGGAACCTTTAACTAGATTACAAAATGTCCTTGTCCTCGTCTAAACGTTTGAGTCTATTTATCTTGCTATAGGATGTGTGGAATACCAATTTAATTCTTTTCCAGCAAGAGCACTGATGAACAAACTTAGTGTACCCTCCTGTTTCCATTTCACTTCAATCCTCATGTGGTAAAATGCATAGGACAAACCCAAGAAACTAAGTACATCAAGAACAAACAATAAACAGTACAAAATAATTATCATGATTTATTCAAGAAGAATTGGAATATAGTGCTTGTGCAAAGTAGTGAAACAGCTTCAAATGCTCCACACTGCACATTCATCTGGTCATTGGAGCCCCATTATTACCAATTTTCATTCAGGTTGACCAGTCATACCGCACATCCTAGTCCATGATACATTTTTTGTCCTTCTGGGTAAGGACGTGTGAGTTGTATCCATATCAGAAGCTCTTCTTCTTACTTGTGTGAATCCTAAACTAATTAATACTGTTTCCCACATTAGCAACAGGAAGGAAATATCTGTGTCCTTTGACACCTGCCATCTGATCCTGACCCTCAAGCAGACAACATGGGGGCATTTTTGTGGAATTGGTTTAGAGAGTGCCTTCTGGATAAATTGTATTCGTAAACAACGGTGATGTTAAAAATCTATTAGCTTTAAATAATCTAACTTCTTTCAATATGCTTTAATGTCATTACCGTTTAAAAATGTTATTGTTTTACATATCGTAAGAATTTATAAAATGTCTTGATACACATTAATGAATATACTATAAAGATCATGGATGAAATGTTGGACGTCATTAAAAATAGTTGGAAATTGAAATGATGGTTTAAGACAGGTAAGGTACACATAATATCGTTAAAGAAACTGCTGGAATATATGGCAACTGGTGGGTACTCGCGTCTCGTGTATTCTTAATATGTTAGGGCCAGGTGTCAAATGAAAGTAGAAAAAAATCTGACTACGTTTTGCCGAAACCTATTTCAAGTTTGTCAAAAGGATGTGAACATGCGTTTTGGTCATATTTCCAAAAGTTATCAAATAAGTTATTAAAGACTAACAGAGACACATGGGTGTGTCTGTATACTACTCTCTTGTTGATAAGATTTGTAAAATAATCGAATCAAATGTTTGTAAATGAAAACATTAAATACTATTAACCACTGAATATGTTTTTTATTCAACTGCAAAATCATCTAAACATTTTTATCAACAGGAAACATGAGGGCTGTGTAAATGGAACAGTTCAACTTTCTACAACTTATGTCGTTCAAGGATATTTATATGTCACTGACATTGTATAATGTAAACATAAAATTGTAGTGTTTTAATACCAACAATTTCTGTTTATTTACAGGGTTTCCTAACTTTAAGTACAAGACAACGCATTAACAATGCATTAACGTTGATGTTTTTCTTTTGCCTTGTAAATTTTACCAAATGCACTTTTAAATACATAACAGGTCATGTAAACATTCAGTTTATTGTATCTGTAGAATTTGGTAATGTATAAAAAACTTATCAAGATTTATGTAAATATAGTGAGTAAAATAAATGTGTGTAAGTAATTAAAATTTCCTATCGTATCAAATATTTAAATGGACTTTACATAATTAGTTTTACTTATAACTTTTAACTTTAATATAATTAAGTAACATTCACTTAATATTTTCAGAGAGGTTACAGACAGTATTGTGTTAATTTTAGTTGTTTTTGCAAGTCAGATGTAATTGATAATTTAGCAGTGAAATTTACTTTAAAATGTTAGTGCAAAAGGATTTTATCAACTTAATCTTTAAAGTTTTTTTTTCTGTGCTGTGAATTATGGTGGATGCAGCATTATGTTTTGTGCTGTTTTTCTTTTGCTGGAAGTGGGTCTCTAACAATGTGAGTAGAATTACAGTGTATTTAGTAACAAATCCTCATTTAATCAGTTTTTTGTGATAGTCTACATGTTTATGAACCATTATTGCTTAATGCGAAAAAGTATTAGAATTAAAAGTCAAATTCCTACTTTCCTTTGCTAATATAGAGATGACTGGATAATCATAATGAGTAATTATGTAGAAGTGCATTAGGCTGATGTGGGTGATGTGCAGCTCCAGGTACTCTGCTGATGGGAGTATTATAGCAAAGCCTGAGGGTGAGCACTCATCCAGTAAGTAAGTGACAGAAAGCAGATCAGTAAATCATGGGACAGATTGAGTTGCACCCTACGAGGTGTGAAACAGCAATGCCATTTACCAAAGCAGATACCATACCTTGATAGGGCAAGGTTTCATTCCAGTGCACTCAAGTTTTGGGATTTAATTTCAGAGTGGGTACCTTAACCACATAAACAAATATTTTGATTTCATAGATAAATATATGAGAAAAACAACTATACAAGAAAGTATCATTAACAGCTAATGTGTCAAACCTACAAGTAAATGAACCCCTTGGTTCTTGGTATATATATATATATACACACACATACATACATAAACAGTGATGGTAAAGT